>CAODLS013606948.1:0-18560 GCA_948243855.1 Flueggea neowawraea | reverse complement strand
AGATTTTGTTTAAATCCAATGAGTGGTTGTAGAGTTATGTGATTTATTACATAAGAATGTTAGGAAGAAAAATTGAATGTGTGCCAATCTATTCGTTTTCTTTCTCAATAAGTTGATTTACTTGCTCCAATAAAAAAATCGAACTCTTAATTCATTAATGCGGAAAACGATTCCGTTCAATAAGTTACAAATTTATTGGTGACAATTTTATTTTTTTTGCTTTGAATTGGTAGTCTCATTTCATTTTTTCTTAGATTAAGAAAAACAGTCAAATTTATTTAATAATATTAGCTTTAAAAGTTTTTTCATGAAAATAATTTTTTTTTGATACAGGCTTTATAAATAAGAACTTTTAGTACTTGTCAAAAAAAGTAAGGACTTTTAGTACAATAATGCATGACTGCTTAATTAAAATTAAAAAAAAAAGAAGCTATCAAATTGAGAGATAGAGGGAAGAAATACTAATATGTGAATTAAAAATTTTATGATATAGATTGAAATGAAATAAATGTTGTTATTGGTCTTTCAAAATAATTTTTTTTACCATCATATTTAGATCCACTATTGCAGACATATTCCTTACTTTAAATAAATGTTGTTATTCAGCAATGTCTGCTTGCTACAGGATATGGCTGCATAGTTCATCAAGTCTTGCAAGTCTATGAAATTAAGCACAGAACAGCAGCAGCATCTACGAAATTAACTACAGGGCTATTAAAAGAGTTTCGAAGTCGCTTTAGAAGTCTTGTTATCGTGATCCTAACCCCGCTAGAGTCTCTACAAGATTTCTTGTGAAGCATTACATAGTCCATTACTTCTATGCAGCTTTATGCCAGTACAGTACGAAAAAACATATAAGACTGTTTATAACCTAGGGTCTTTGAAGTCGTTTCAAAAAACATCTACTCAGTATTTTTATTGTTATTTTATTAAAGTCTCAGGTTTTTAATCCCTCAGTTTTTTCATCAGTAACCTAGAGTCTCAGTAAAAGTCCCGCGAGACGCCTACTCAGTTTTTTACTAATCACAATTTAATTTTAATTCTCCATCTTTTATCTACTACTTCATTTAATACTTTCTACCCCAAATTCATTAAAATAAAAATTTTTCATTAAAATAAAAATAATTCATTAAAATTAAAAGTACATTAAAATTAAAAATACATTAAAATAAAAAATATATTAAAATAAAATTCATAAATTTAAAGTCAAGAAACTATTATCAAGCTAAAAGATTACTAATACATTTAAAACAAATAACTCAAATTAAAAATAAAATGTTAAAATAATTTTAAAAAATAATTTACAAAGGAGAAATCAATAATTGTTATATAATTTATAATCATATTATATTTATTAATTACTCTTAAATTTTTATCTATTGAATTAAATGAGGAGGAGGGACAAAAAAACTAATTTTAAATAACAAGAACTACTACAATAAAATAAATCAGATAAAAAAATATCACATTGTAGTTGTAAAGACCAAAAATAGATACAACATTTATTATTTTATTGAGTGGTTCCCACACCATTTGTTCCTAGCTTGTCCCCCACTTGGAGGATGAGCTAGGAATGCTAGCCCCTGTAACGCATTTACCTTGAGGAGCTAGCATCAGAGGACCTCCAAGATAGACGTATTACAAGCGGCCTAAAGCAAATTAAATGGCAACAAAAATTTTAGTTAGGAGCAATTTCGAGGGAAAACAATAGAGTTGGTGTTGCCGGACCGATGACTTGAAGTATTCTTTTTAAACAATTTATCCTATTCTTTGCTACAAATGGGCAATGAATGTTTCTAAATACTTTTTCTTTTGTTAAGTGGTAGCTTTATTGACGAAGCATAATCTACTAACAAATCGATTAGTTACGGGAGAGAAAACTCCACTACTCAATGTGTTTTCATCGTAAAGACTACCACTGAAAAAGGAGATCTAAATACTTTCTGAGTACATTCTTTTCCTTTTATTTTGATAATTCATACCTTTGGAAATTTATTTATCTAAATCACAAAAGTGATCTAGAGATAACCTTTGAGTACAACCTCGTATTATAGATTTCTACTTGAATGAATGGAAACTTCGAAAATATAAAATGTTCTATGACCTACTTATAAAAAAAAAAGGAAAAAAAAACATGAACAAAAGCAATGGCCTATACATTCCGAGACAAAAGCACCAAGAGAATTTCAAACCTTAGGAATCCTTGACAAAAGAAACAACTCATAGGACTTTTATTAAGTCCCTCATAAAATTCTGCTATAAAATCTCAAAGGCCTCATCTTTTCCGTTGCCGTTAACTAATCCCAGTGTGACCCAAGTTTTCAGGTTCGATAGACCTTTTGGCGATTTCTTCTATTCCTTTGAATGAAGATAAGATCAAATTCTATTGTGATTGCGTTGTTACTCTAGTGATGAGAGTTATGGAGAGTGAAGAAAGTTTGCATTTTTGAGATTTCAAACATGTGTGATTAGGTGGTCATTAGTTCCAAAAATTGCCACATATTGACAGCATTACTGATATAGATGAAAAAGTAATATTATAATTGATACAAAGTTTAAAGTTAGACACCTAATTATAATAATCTCTAAATTTTGTGAATAAAATGATAAAAACATCATTGCTATAGAAGTAATAAGGAAATATTTTCACTCAAACTATAGCCTTAATGCATTGCTAAGAAATATCGTTGAAACAGGTGGTGAGACCAATGATATAAACTATCAGTTGTCCTCTTTTCAATTTCATTCGATAATAAAAATAGCCTCTTAATTAGTTGCATTGATCAAATCTTTCACAAACGTATGATAGTTTTTCATGTCAAATAATGTAAAAGAAAGGTATCATATGCAGCTACGTAGATGCCTTAAAAGATTAATTATCAAGCTAAAAACAAGCATTGGATGAAATAAACCTTGCCATGCTGCATTCGAGTCAACACTTATTGTGGCAATGTTTTCTATATATAATCAGAAGATGTATCATTATCAAACTGAGAAGTTAAGCATCTATTTAATACATGGAAAATGATCTGTATCTGCAGAAAATTATGAACAGGTCACTTTCAGAAGGAATCTCATTTCTATTACTGAAAAAAACATGAATAGAATGCTTTCTTGTATTTATATAATGATGTGATGAATACTGATTGCATAATTTTCTTGTTTTCTTTGAAGAATATGCGTTGAAACCGGTCGATTGTATTGATGCAATGTGTTTCAGTCCATTAGATATTTAAAAGGAAACAAAAACTTTCTCGAAATTATAATTTGATAAAAATATTAATGGATTTTTCCTCCTAACAAATATTTTTCATTTTGAAATCCAAACTCTTAATTTTTAATTATAAAAAACTTTTTTTAATAAGTTAATTATAAAAAACTCCATCTCATGTTAATATATTAATCACTTAATCAAATACCGTATAGACTTCTTCGTCATGGTCTAGCTGAATAAAAAAATTGAAAATTACTTATAAAAAATATCTGAAAACTGCCACACTTCTCTTTTTGATAAGTTCAACTGCCATACTTTCAAGCAGAATTAAATTCCTATCCTTATTATAAATACAGTAAATAATTCAGAATAGTTTTTACAGCTCTGATTTTAAAAGATTACAGTTTCAATGAGTTAATGGTAAATCATATAACCAAGAAACTGTTTGTTAAATTTGGCCTTCAGAAATGAAACTTTACCAAAAATTGTTCAGTAATGCAAAACTCAATTAAGTCTTGGTTGTTGGTGGCTCATTAATACTTAAGTCATTTCTAACATTAAAAACTTGAGAGTTCGATTTTTGACAAAAGCAATTAAAATGACTTGTGAACAAAATAGTCTCAGTAGCCATATTTTACCCGCAGCTATTTGTTTCTAATAGCTTCAAGCCTTCAACCAGTTTATTCTTTGTTTTTCCAACAAAAACCAATACCAATGCTTTTTGACTCATTTCCAACTATCATATCTCTCTAACATGGAACAGAGATAAGTACCATTTGAAGCAAATTCGCAAATAATTGAATACACTATACAAATCCTCATTTCTAATTCTTGGTTCCATAAATAATTCACCAAACATTGACCCAGAACCGAATCAAAGTCTTGATAGCAACCCAATAGCGTGATGAAAAAAGTTTAGTTTCAATCTGGGTAACTTAAAGAACCAACATTTACATCCACAACCCAGTATTTTATGCGACCAGTCACTGTATAACTGGTCGGTTCTGAAAAATCCAGCATGACCTGCACATTCAATAAATCCAGTTTTTGAAAAGGGAATCGCAATGATAGCCACATGTTTGGCAATTATTTCTGTGATGACTCGATCAAGAAATGCAAAATCCTCTATTTCTAGTGCATGAAAATGAATATTTAACTCAAGAGAGCAATTCTGATGCTCACCACCTCTACTTACCTGCCTGCCTTTACAAAGATGAGCTCAATCATTAATGTGCACTATATATTAACTCCTTCTGTCTTACTTTTTTTTTTGTCACTTTTCCAATTTTTTTAGGGCCAAATTACATAATTTATGCAAGCAATAATGTATTTCTTAGTTGGCATCTCCAGCTTGAAAGTTTGATAACCCTAATCACTCATCTAAGCATCAAACCGTGGGTAAGGTTTTAAACGATTTAGTGAGGGAATTGCATATTGAGTATGTTTGGCCTGATCAATGTTTGAGTTGATTCCCAAACATTAAAAGTTCTAAATTATTAGATTTTTTAAATTTCAGCCCGTTTGAGAATCTAAGAAGCTTTTTAGTTTGAAATTTTTTTCAAAAAAATTGAAAAACAGAGATAGAAAATTAACAAATCGGTTCAAAATTAATTTTTTCTCCAAAATAGAAAATAGAAAAAAAAAACATTTATGAGCATACTTTTCGAATTTTCTACAAAATAACTGAACTTGAACATATACTCCAAATTTTTTCAGAGTCAAAAAATAAAACAAAGAACAGCAAACCAACTATTTGTGTACCTTCTACTAAAATCATACAATTAATGACAGAAACGTATATCAGAGTTTGGTTACTAGATTTTGGATCAGGAAATTACAGCCTATGTCCCTTTAAAATCAAAACTTACATTTGTATTTCCAAAAAATTGTAGTTTGCACAAATTTTAATAATTTTACATATTATACGAAGCATTTTACATTCTATATGTCAGGCTGAAACAAGAAAAAACAACCATAAAGCAACCCCAAAACAACCGAAAAGTAACAAAAATATTATCCAATTTTTTTTAATGTTTTTGTTGTTTTTGGTTGTTTGTCAGTGTTTTTTTTGTGGTTTCAGTTGCATGTATAACATGTAAGATGTTGTGATAACACGTAAACTCCGGCCGTCTTTTGAAAATTAAATTTTGAAAAGTTATGTGTTGTAGTTTTGTTTTTAGGGGCCCTTTATGTAATTAGCCCATTTTGGATTCGAGTAAGAAAGCGAGAAGCAATTTAGGCCTAGCCCATGTAGTCGAGTTGAAAACCATTGGCTTCTGTGCTTGTAGGTTGGCGGAAATAACAAAACACTGTATTGATATTTGATTTGTTATTTATGTTTGGTAATGGTTCAAAAAATGATAAATATGTCTCAAAATTAGGGGCATAAAACTGTACTAAGCTCTTCAATCTTTTCCGGAACAATACTGCATCAACTGTTAATAAAGAAGGCGAGTTTCAGGGGTGATTGGTCAATTTTATTGAGCGCAGCTATTAATGCCTAACTTTGATGAGCTCAGGCCCAGTAATGGTTGGTTTCAGTACTGTTCCCCCATCACGTTTTTTATTTTTCAAACTCTTTTTCTAAGTTCTCTTCTATAAGTAAACTTCTTATTACAAGTTTTTTTTTATTTGTTTTCTACTAAACGAACCGAATTTTGATATTGGAGTTGATTTTAACATTTACGATTTTGAACCCGTAGTAATTTATATCCTAGAGTAAATTAGTCCTTTTTTGTTTTTTAACGAGTATTGACTTTAGACTGCCATCTCCTATATTGTGCGTCAATCATCATCAACTTGGGAGGCTTGGTTTCTTTTCCATATAGCCATTATGCAAATTTTCAAATGTAGAATAAAAGAGACTGAATTTAGAAAACAAATCGTTAATAATTTGAGCGCTTCAAATGTTTAAGAATTATCTGCATGATGAAGCATGAGTGTAAACTGGTTGAAGGTATAAACGTGACTAAATTGTCATGTTGTTGATGGTATATATAAATTATTGGATTAAATTTATTAAAACCAGCTTATCAAAAAAAATTATTAAAACCAGAAGCTGTAAATTCTTCGAGGTTTGAGCATTACGAATTTATGTAAAGAGGAGAGACCAGAGAATACCAAATACTTTTCAAGTAAATACTACAAATTAAACTTTTAAGTCAACATGCATATTGCATAAGACTCCGAAGTCCAAATATATGGTAACAAATCAAGAATTCGATTCTTTATAAGAGCATTGTAAAAATGTTTGAGAGAGAAACAATGATTAAAAAACTGAAGGTATTTGATGTAATTTTTAATAGGGTCCTCTCCTTCCTCAATGCCTAAATGTGCAAAAACTTGAGTTTTAAAATTTTATCCTGTTTTATTAGGTCACTTATTCGATGGCTTGACTTGCTAATAAATTTTTATTCATGAAAGTAAAAATTGAAGAGCACACAGATATAACACCGGGCTTGTAATTGTTGCCAATTAGATCATCTAACTAGCTAATTAATTTCAATGTCATTTTCCTTGAATAAGGAGATAGATAGGGTCTTCGCCCACCTAATAAAAAGACAATAAACTTAGGATATGATGCAAATATTTCTAATCTTGTTGCAACAACCTAGTTACATGTTTGTTTTTGCTCACTTTTAACATGTTTTACAACCTTCATACTTGCCATATACAGCAGGAGTTAACGCACAATGCAAGGAACAAATTACAACAATCCAAACACTTGTGTCACAGATACCACTTTTGTATATATTTGATCTCAGCTTCTTAACATCAGCCATCTTCATTTTTGGTCATTGTTGGTAATTTGAATGCTTTTGAAAATTCCATATTCTCTTAATTTGCCTTCAAATTGCACGTTTTATTCCTTTTCTTTGTCTATAATCAGCCTGAATATATAAATTAACTAATTTATGTATTAAAATTTGACAAATTTGTCACAAACTTTAAAATTTGACAAATTAATATATAAATTTTAAACTATATAACACTTTTGTTATGTGTTTGTTTTTTATTAGTGATTTCCATCTAGCTACTAACGTGAACATGCAACCAAATTAGGATGCCACCTCAACTACTGCATCAATAGTAAGGCAAAAAACACTAACAAAAAACAGACAGATAACATAATTGTTGAATAGTTTAAAGTTTATGTGCTAATTTGCCAAATTTTAAAATTCATGACAAATTTGCTAATTGACCCAGAATTCATATGTTTTCAATTAAATAAGCCTTATGTGAGTTATGTAAATGATCATAATCCTGTGAAAAAGCTCAAAAACGAAGTCCGTTGGTAATTATTCATGAAACCCGATTCAGTCTGTTAATGAATCAACAAAGCATAAATGTGCTAAAGTTGGGCGTGGCCAGATTAGAGCGCTAAAGTTCTTTTATGTGTATTGATCTTACAATTAACCAAATTAATAACCAACGTGGACAATGTGAAGAATTAATATAATTAGTTGGTTTAAAGTTCACTTTAGCTTGGAAAGAAGGATTCAGTGAATTTTGCAAATGCAAATCAAGAAAAAAGACAATACTTCATATTCTTTCCACAATTCGCAAACCAAAAATGGTGTCTGTCAATTTATAGATGACCAAAGTAGCATCTAAATTTACCATAAACGGAAAATTTTGATTTCGATTAGAAGACAAACCTTATAGGACTTATGTTTCTAAGCAGCAAAGAAGGATAAGCTTTCTTTCGTACCACCTTATCCATAATGGTACGTACACTTTAATGAAGATTTAATTCAATCTATCAATTTTGGCTTTACCTTCAATTGGGTTTTTTGACATATTCACACACATTATTTGGGACAAATCAAATGAATCAGGAGTTGAAACTCTTTTACACTCCAAGAGTAACCTCAATTTTACTAAACTACAAACACAATGAAAATATGTTATCAAAAGTAATTACCTATTATGCTAATTAATAAATTTGGTGCAAAAGTATTTCCAGTACGGATCAATATAGTAGATATGTTGTGTGATGCAAGTTATAAGCATTTATGTGAATAAAGAACATAACTCATATATCGATGGCCATCAATCTGTAATTACAATATTGACATGCAGGATTTAATCTTACTATTTGCAATTATATTGATGCTTTTTCTTTGAGGTTTGAATTACTTCTAACCTATACAAAATTTCTGATATATTTTTGCTTGATGTAAAATTTCTGATAGAATTTGAAAAGGAGGGATACACATCAGACAACACACTATGTCAAGCTTAAACTTACACATAAAAACTATTTATAGAGGTTATGTTTGGCATATACAACATTTAGTATATTTTGATTATGTAGTGTATATTTTTTCTTAAAAATCGGGCCCCTCTCTCTATTTTTCACTATTCAATATATTAAATCCTTCACTTCTCTAACAAATCCAAAATGGTGTATGCTCAATTTTGTAGATAAATCTAATAACAAATAGTTTGTACATCTACAAGATGTTAGATCTTTAATACATCAAGTTTACAGAAATAAATATTTATCAATCGATGACTTAGAAACAACATTACATTGACGTAATTTTGATACCATTTTAAATTTGGGTTTAACTGAAAAATACTTCATGTGATTGGATTGTTCTACACTTTCTGCGAAAACATTTACGTCTAATCAATTATCAACTTTATGGTGATACCATTCTACTAATAATTATTTTGTTCAATAATAATAATGAAGTACTTCTAATCAATAATTAAATTTACGGTGGACCAACTAAAACCCTAGATGGAAAGGATGTGAACAAATAGAGACTCAGATAATGCTAACAAAACCAGAATTGAAAAGAAGTCATCGAAAATATGCAAGAAATATCATGACAAAATTTCTAAAACTAGAAAGGCTTCTGTCTTAGATGTGAAGGCCACCAAAGAATCTCCCAAACAGTTAACAAATTGACACAAGCAAACAAAGCCCAAAAGTCATGAGCAGCCAGCCGAAGTGCCATATGTTACCAACTCATTTGCTTCATTCATTACTAAACTACAAAAGAGGATGAGATTTCATAATTGGCAAATGGCTCAAACTGCCGCAGAAGTGAAACACGTCAGCAAAGACAGTGGACTCGACTTGCTGGCGTTTCCAAGTGAAAGACAGTTGAGAGGATGAGAGTTTTTGCTAGCTGGTAAGGCAGACGCCGGTGTGCCCAACTGTGTGGATGCGGATTATATGACTGGTCTTAATCCTCGACGTCCCATATCAATGTATAAAATCATGCTTGGCAAGAGTTTTTGGTTTGTAACTTCTTCATCGTATCGGTTTTTAACTTTAACATTTGTGATCAATGAAGTCTTACTGAATTATTTTAAAATCATCTCATTTGAAAGTAATTTGGCAAAGACGGTTATAACATAGTGAAGGGAAATTATAATTTTTCTCATTAGCAAAACCATAATTCGCACTGTAGGATTAATTTTCTAGATTAGTTTTGCTAATTCCAAGGGTGCACCTGGAAATATTGATTCATTGTATTTAGATATTTATTCGAAAGTATTCCCTATGAAATTTAAATAATCCATGATTAAAAATAAAACAAAATAACTTTTTTTTAAGTCATTGTAATTTTTTCCATCATAAATCTAATCTACAACTCTTTAACATTAGAATAATTTCAGTATTAATAAGTTACAAACTTATTGGTACAAAGTAGAGTAATTTATATTGCAAACTTTGTTATTTTTCGGAACGAACATTGAAGACTTACTTGTTTATCATGTTATGTGCACTAATTCAAGGATATGATAAATACAACAACGCTTAATATTTAGGGCAAAAATGGGTTAACATCATTTTGTTAGAAAATATAGTCAGGTTCATTACGTGAGGGATTAAGAAATAGAACATCTATAATCACGTGGAAGATTAAGAGGGTACCATGTAACCGACCTTTAAAGAGGAATTTCAAATTTTCGGCATAACCTTGGCTGTAGGCTCGTTAGCATCTATTAACACGCACTGAAAGTAAATTAAGATAGTGTGTTAATAAAAGGGGAAAAGAAGAAATGTATTTTTCTATAAAAGGTGGTTGAGTAGTTTTATTTTTACTCCCAACTCTCAAGTGGTTTTGGTAAGATTATACTGTGGGTTCAAATTTCCACTCTTACTGCATTTAGTTACTGCCAACTTTTGTGAACTATACTCATCTCTTAATGATGTTATATTGATGGAATTAGTACTTATATTAGTTGTTCACTTAGTCTGATATAATTGTTGTTGAACATAAAAACTCAAATATAACGTAATAAGAGGACCAGAGGTGCCTTAATTGTTATTACTTGCACCTTCCTTTTATTCCAAATAGAGGGAATTTAAAGAAAATGTGAACTAAAAGCTTAATCATTTGATAACCACAATCATGCAGGGAGTGGGCTATTCATGAGCTTGGAAGAATAACACGTCTTTGAAAAAAAAATGCTAAATGCTATGCTAAAAACATGTTAATTTTATATTAGGCCGTCCAAAAATCCTTGATTGGTTCATTGTTTTGACAATTTAGGATTGATGTATTTGTTAATTAAATTAATTAGTTGTTTAACAGATTCACCTTAAAAAGAAAAGTTATAAAATCACATATCTTATCCAATTTGAATATTTTTTTCTCCAATGAGGAGGTGTTCATGTTTTACGTCTACTTTATAATTCGTGTCTAATTTGTACTTTTCAGTTTAATTTGAATCGTTTCCTTATTCAAAAAAGATTACGAAATCCTTTCTGAAAACATACCTTAATGAAGCATCATTGATGACCAGGAAGGAATTAATGGTTGGTCGATACAGTTACACCAGTAGCTGCTCTCAATTATTAGTCAAAGGACCTTACAAAGACGAACTTTGCAACGAATTTAACTAAGGGAATAATCAAAAGTACGAGCATACTCATTAAGGGGAAACAAAATGAAGTTAAGGAAGTTAATAATTAAATAATAAATTGGATCAGTGTATCAGTATACGCTATATAGTTGTGTGTTTTGTGATTTTTTCTTAATCAAATATTAAACTTGGAGGTTGGTGGCCTAACATTTGCAAACTCCTTCGAGAGTTTATGTCACATTTTCACCACTTGTCATTCTTCTCATTGAATACACGAACTCATCTAAACAATATGTATAAAGTTAGTGTGAAAATATACCAATAAAGATATAAACTATCATTTTCGTCTCATAACAGCGATAAAAAAAAGGCTTATTAATCTATAAACCCCCAAGCTTATTAAATGTGCATAATCAACCCTTCAACTTCAACGGTTAATTTTAGATAATTACTTGGTAATAATTTTTATGATTAATTTAGTAACTTGGCAAGAATAGAATCGTAAACCGACTTGAGTTGAGACAAAAAAACTTGAATCAACGACTTTTTAGTGTTGGAGTTATCTCTAATACCAACTAACTATAATCCCGAGCTGTTTATATTTTAATTCAAACGTAGGTTACAAAATAAATGGTTGATCATGCAAATTTAATTAAAGATTAAGGGGGCAAATACCACAAAAGTAAATAGATCAAGGGTTTGTGAATGTAATAAGCCAGCAACAAAAATGGTTGAATTAACGTATTTCAATAATTTTTCTTATTTTTAGGATAAAATAAAAGCGTATGTTGCGATTTCAAAAAAATATATATGTTGCTACATTTGTTGATTTTTCATTAAAAATACACTTGAATATTAACCTAAAAATCCATGAATCTGAAATATTCTAAGATCTTTGTTTTTTATGAATCAAAATATGAATAACATGGTAATACATTATCTATATGTAACAGTTAAAATTAGACATTTTTTAAAACTTACATATACTAATTATGATTGAATATCCTAAAATATTCTAAAAACAAACATAACACTAAGAAATATTCAGTAAACCAGTTAGATTGCGAGGTAAGACTAAGGAAATAATGAGTTCAAACTTCTGACGAAGACATCAATGATGTAGTTATAGCAACAGTTCTCTTTTCATTTCATATGTAATTTGATTCACAAATTTGTGTACAAGCAAACCGACGCTCTACTCTACACGACAAAGACCAAATTCGCATCAAATTGAGAATGAGAAGAAGAAAAATTCAATGTGAGAAACCAATCTAATATTTGTCCAATCAAAGAAACCAAACCCTCACTACCTATTATTTTTTAAGTATGTAAACACACCACAAGTTTTTGTAGCACCAACAATGATTCCTAAGCTCTTCTCTTCTTGTTCTTCAATTTGCTTTTGTCTAGTACTTGAATTCAATAACTCCATAGACAACCAAGGTGATCCTCATGATCATCAAAGGACCTGCCAGTGCTAAGGCCAGTCTCCTGTGAAAGCTCCAGTTTCGAGTTTCGCCTTGCGTTTGGGCCGTGGTTTTCGAGCAACATCCGCAGTATGGACTGGTCTGGCATTAAAACAGGATCTGCGTACTGGAAGTTGGTAATATCGGGTATGATTTGTGAGGGAAAGTTCGAGTCTTGAAATGATGTTTTTGAGAACAGAGCGGAAGCAGGGGATATGTTTGAAGAAGATGAAGATGCTAAGACGGAAGAATTCGTGTTGTTGACATTATCAACCCTGTTTTCTTGCCGCTTCTGGTCCTCCACGGGAATGGAGAAGCAGGTCACGTGAGACATGTCTTGTATGTTACTAGTTCCTGTCTCACTGTCGTGTAGTGAGGAATCCATTAATGGAGGCAACGGTGATGGCCTAAATTCATTTCCATATGAACCCGAGAACCCTGAAATATGAACCTCCTTTCCACCATGGTTCTTCTGAAAAACTCTGCAAATAACCCAATCATTCTGCGGGAAAAAAAAAAGGCAAAAGAGTTGGTCAATTTCAAACAAAAGCAACAACAAGCATTACTTAAAACAGAACTAAAACAGAGAAAACAGAGGAGAAACAGAGAAAGACTTTACTCTGGCGGTTTTTGGGAGATTACAGACGGAATATTTTCCTTCTAATCTGTATTCATGCATGACCCAATTCGTTTTTGCTCCTTTTGGGGCTCTTCCTTTGTAGAAAACCAAATTCTTCTTCATTCCAACTAGTGTTTTAGCCCTGTAAATCACTTTGTCCTTCCCTGTAGCTTTCCAATACCCCGCATCGGTTGCTCTGTTTGTTCTCAGTCCAGTTGGATACTTTCTGTCTCTAACACAGAAGAAATACCATTCTTTTTCACCCATTTTGGCTCTACCTTCATTGAACAAACACAAAATACAAAGTTAAACCGCAAACAAGTCTACACCGATCTTGAAAAAACAGAGAAAATTCCACGACATGTGAGAACTTACAAGGCAAATCCCATGGTTCACACCTGTTCAAGTCCACTTCACCAATGGCTATAGCACAGAAACAGTCATCAATAACTTTGGGTGACAAGTAGTGAGTAATAAGTTCTTCATCAGTTGGATGGAACCGAAACCCGGGAGGCAATTCCATGTCTTCATCTTCTTTACTTATTACTGAATTCTTTTCCATAGCTTCTAACCCTCTCCCTCTTGTTTGGATCACTCAAATGGGTTGTTAGCAAATATATATTAGAACTTAAAAACAATATCAAAAACCAATCAAAACAAAAGGTCCACCGAACTAATAAGCCCTTTGCATCAAATGTTTTCCAGGTACTTACTGTGTTATTAGTCAAGAAACTCTTAGAATATATAATTTGTTAGAGAGAGAAGAGAGGACGGTTAAGGTGTTTAGAAGAAAGAGAGAAGTGGTGAACATAAGGAGTCAATAAATACTGGTTTTTTGGGAGAGGAAAGAGGCGTGGATTACAAGGCATCTTTTGGTTTTTGATGGATTCAGCCCTCTTTGGACTTGTTTGGGATGGTATAATATATAGTATATTTAGTACGTTTTATAACTATTTAGTGATAAGTTAATAGTAAAAAAATAAAAATATAATATTTTTTTATAAAATTAGTTATACAAAATATATTATATACTTTTAAAAATATTTTATATGTTATGGTTGCCAAGAAAACTATTTTATTTTACCTATCATGTAATTTTAATTTTTTTTTGCTAATTTAAATGGAAGTAGATTATTAACCGGTTGGTGTATAATGAAAAAAATTAAAGAATAACAAGTTTATTAGAGTTAAAATATATATGAATAATAATGTAGGTTTGTTTAAGATGAATATGCTAACATTTCGATATATGCGTTATTCTATTTATTTTTTTACTATTGAATCTGCTTTATGTATTCTACTCTGTACCAAGTCTATCATATTTATCTTAAATAAACATCCACGTCGTTATATGTGTATTATAGTTGTATCATACCATTTGAAACTTTAGTAAATTTCGACTTACTTTTTACAATAACTTCTATCTATCAATGTTGCCAAGGGATCTATAAACTTTTGTATAAGTCATTTTATTTGTTCACATAAAATATTTATCAAAGTTAATTATAATGTGACAATAAACTGTTGACAACAAATTTTCATCCTAAGTCGCCAAACTAACAACTAATGGGAATTATATGTTTTAATAGATAACACATAATATATAATAAATTTTTAAATGGTAAACAAAAAAGAAATTAATACAAAAGGAATTTGGTATATATTGTTTCCTAAAAATTTGATAAATATCACCCATCACACAACCGATAATTTTTTCCTACAATCCGATGGTTGCAGGAGTTATGCAACTTTTCTCATTAAGATGCAATCTTCCTTTTCAAGGTACAACATTTATTTATTAGAATTATAATTTATTAGAATTTTTAATAATTAATTAATAGTTTCTATTTTCATATTAGAAATTTCTACACCTTTAACAAGAAAAAATTGCACATTCATGATAATAAATGTTGCATTTTAATAAAAAATATTGTAGGAGCTCCTACAACTATATAGTTATAGGAAAAAATTATCCACACATAGTATAGTTTCCATTTAATTTGAATTGAGAATTAAATTTTTAACTTCTTTTACAAAATAACTTTCAAGAAATTTAATAGCATATATATTTCCAAGGTCATTGGTCAAGTCTTCAAGTTAGTTGTTATCAGTTTAACCAAACATATAATAATATTGTTGCACTACAAGCATGTAGGCAGAGTGAAACTAAAGTTTTGTTAATGAAACTAAAAGACATGTGCCCCCACAAAGCTTATATTATCCTAGCCCATAAGATCACAAAAACTACATCCCTATCCATCTATCATTAGCACTACAAACCTCCACTTGATGATTTATATAATTATTATTGTTCTCATGCTAGGCTCTGGCCACCAAAAACTTAAGGTCTTCCTACATTGCCTCAATTATTTATGATTTTTTAATATTTTCATTTCAATAGAAGAAAGAGATCTTAAATCAATTAGGGTTACATGTGAATCATTCTTCAAAAAATAATTTCGTAGAGTTTGTAAATTAATTAATTAAGCATATATTACGGTTTGACTTACAAAAATTAGAAAACTATTGAAAGTTTTTGTGTATAGAAGTTTTTTTTTCTCCACTTAAAAAATGTGCATTTTGTTATAATTCAGTTTGTTTTTTTTTTAATACATCTAGACCATCTAGTAGAGAAAACTTGTTCTATCATAATTCTACCCCATCCATAAGCTCGAACTCGTAACCTCATCCACAGTAAAGGCTGCCCATTACCACCAAGGCAAACTTTTGGGTCATAATTCACTTAGTTTAGCTGTGCGCTATTGAGTTTCCAAATGTTCGTAAACAGAGAGTATGATTGCTTGTTACGCTGATCGTCGTAATGACAAGTATTTTAGAACTGATTGTCTTTTATTTGTTCTTAATAATTTATGAATTAGTTTGCTCTAGTTAGGATATTTAACTCTATATTAAATACATTTAGTTAGAGCATCTGTAATACTTTCTTTAAATGTATTAAATTCTTTATTATAAAGAGTTATTTCATAAAAACACAACTATAATTCACTCTTTATAATCTAAAAATAAAATAAAAAGTTATTTTCACTAAGTAGTTATAAAGAGTTATACACACTCTTTATATTATATAACATTAATGATAGTCTAATTCTATTGGTTGAAAACATAATAAATAAAAGATATGTAAAATAATTAAAAGTTGATCTTTTTATGAGAATTACCAAAATAACTATTAACTTTCAAAGAGTTGTATTAGAGTACAGTTTTTTTTTACTCTATATAATTAAATATACTCTTTATTTATATTAAAAATAGACTTTAAAATACAAAACAACATTGGAGATGCTCTTAGAGGTTGTATTTGGCCACCAATTGTTGATGAAATTTAGTTTTAGATTAGAAAAAAAGTTATACTTTATTAATTATGGTTGTTTGTTCTCAATAAATTGCGCAACAAATTAAATAAGTATAATGATAGATTAATGTATAGTAAAAAAGTAAAAAGAACAACATCTATATTAGAATGGAAAATATATATATAAACATACCAATTTAAGAAAAAATAAATATGCCTAAATATAATAAAAAAAACCGAAATGCTAAATTGCCATAACATTCAACTAATTACAGTCTAAATTCAAGATAATTAATGTGTCATATACAGATGAAATTGGACTACTAATTTATATAGTTATCAATTGTTTAACAATGATATGATCTTCTATCTGATCAATAGATTTGAGTTTTGGTGGCCGTCGTAATCAGTATCTTATATGTGCATGCATTTATATTAGCTCCGGCTCTTGATTGAACTATACGGATTGACATTTTAATTCTAAAGACTAACATATGTATTGTTCTATGTTGGCTAAACAGGGACCATCCTCATCCTAGCCACAATCAAACTACATAAAAACATATTGGTTGGCCCTACTAAAGTCACTGTACTTCCATTTCGTTCTAATCATGGGTCTGAAAATTTCTTATGTAGAACAAGTTTGACAAATTAGTTAGGTATCTACTATTAAATTGTTTAATTCAGAAAAAATACTCGTTGGAAGCTAGAAAATCAACATATTTGAATCTTTGAAAATGGCTGCTCAATATTTGTATATGAAAAAATAAGACCAATAGACTTGTAGCCTAACAATATTCATGTCGTCTTTAAAACTAAGAGGGTGTTTGTTAATGCTCGGGAGGTTTGGAATGAGAAAAAATATTAACTTTTTCAATTTTTCCAATCTTTCTGGGTGTCTGTTAAAAAAAAGAGACCCACAAAAAAAAAAAGCTCTCCTAATTGCATATCTTGAAACTTCAAAATATACTTTATTTACTCGTGAGATAAGATATGTTTCCATGTAGTTTTCAAGATAAGGATAAAATACAGAACTACCCTTTCAGTATTTGTTTTTATTTAAACGTATACCGTTCCAAAACTCCTAATTACCTCGTTCATTTAGTTTTTATCAAACTCTTCTGTCCGTCGCTTGTTTTTTTTTTCACAATTCGGTTGCAATCAGCACTGTCAATTTATTCATTTTAATACAATAAAAACCGCATGGCTTTATTTGATTATGAAAAATGAAGTTGTTGATTTGTTTGAACATGATATCTTTTCATATTTGAAGGCTTATATAATATTAGCTTTATAGTCCTAGTTATTTGATATAGTATAATATTTTAGTCCAAATAAGTATTGTTGGTTGTTATTTAGCTTTTTAACTATCTTGACTTTGTAAATTAACAAACAATTCAATTAAAATAAATTTGGAAATAAGGGCATCATAGTAAAATATTTATTTTTATGTTATTCTATGTTTTTTAACATACATATTTTTTTAATAAAAGATAAACTTTCAGTTTATTAAAAAAATTAACAAATGATTGGAAACAATTTTTGAAATACATCTTAGTCATATTTTGGCTATTTCATATTTTGCTCTGGAAAGCATTCTAGTTATATTTTGTCACGACCCATTCCCGGGGCCGCGACCGGCGTACGAAATGAGCCGTCTATGGGAGCCCGACTCATCTCGTACAAGCCTCATAGTACAGAATTTATACCCAAACATCATATTTAAATAAATATGAATAACAAATAAAAATATAAACTTTGTTTATTGAAAACAAAACATACATAATATTAAGTGCGGAAATTAATTTCAAATTAAAACATTTGAAATGTCAGAAACCTAAACAAAACCCATAGTAATCCGGTGTGTGGAGCATCTAACAAATCAGACAAATGGGCCCGGTCAAAAGGGCATTGACCGCAACATCAAAATCCCTCACTGAGCATCAAAAGTCAACGAACAAAGTTTCTCAGAGTCGCCTGCAAGATGAAAATAAACAGGAGACAAACAAACAAAGAAAAAGGGTTAAACCCTGTGAGTGAGGGACAACACTCCAGATTGCCTCATACGTGCCTCACAAAGACTGGTTTGAAAACCATTTGAAAACTAACACATGCGGT
>CAODLS013606143.1:0-11141 GCA_948243855.1 Flueggea neowawraea | reverse complement strand
AAAAATTGCTCTAGATGAATTTTTGCTTCATGGCGTATTTCTTCCATTATATAATCAAATGAGCTTTTGGTTTCTCGTCTCGACATAAAACTCTCACTATGGTCGCCAATCTGTTTTCTCGCTTTTTTGGTCTCGAGGCTCACTGACTCGAAGGGGTCGAGCTCAAGAACGGTCATTTGTGTTGAAGGGTTCGTATTACCTAGAAGCCTAGGACTTTCCATTGAAGACGAGTGAATGAAGAACAAATGTGTATTTCATTAATACTAAGAACAAGTACAATGAAATAATGTTAAGTTACTTCTACTCCTAGTTGCTTAAAAGTAAATAACTAAACTAAGGCTGAACAAATGAAAGATAAGTGTAAAAACAAATATAATTGAGGTTGTGTTGATATTGAGATCCTTGTCTTCTTGTTCATTCCTCTTTTTATAGTCTTTAGCTTGCAACAAGTGACTTAATTCTCTCCATTTTCTATGTCATCATGTCTTGTAACTGCATCATGTTCTCCACTCATTGTAGTTATCCATTTTCTTCATGCCTCTGACTCCATTACTTCTTATCCTTCCACCTGGCAGAAGCAAATGACAATACACATGCACTTCTTTAAAATGTGTCATTATTTGCAACGTGTGTAACTTGCAATCCACATCTTAACCAACTAACTCTCAAAGACCCAAGGCTCTTGGGGACTCATTCAATTATATCTTGACAACCAAGATCGCATGACAACATCTTTAAACTCACGACCACCTCGGCTCGACAGGGACCTCTCGAGACCAATGATAATTTGGTGGTAACAACACGTTTGTTCAAGCATATGCATATTGCATATCTACCGTTCAAGTACACTGCAGTTTTAAAATAATGTACTGATCTCTGTGCTTTTTCACTACGTAATTTACCAAATTTATCAGTCCGTAATCTATGATAAAGGATTTAAGATGGACTAGTAACCTCAGACAATATCCACGCAATAATGGTCTCGTCTGGCAAGGCAAGTATTTAGTATTTTGAAATCATTTTGCATGTTCAATACACAATATATTTGTTTGTTGATTACTCATTAATAAGTACATAATATGTTGGAGCTTTTTAGAAATATTTTAATATAAAAAATATTATTTTTAGTCTCATTTACAATTACTTTTGAATTATACAACCTTCTAAATAAAACAAAATTAAAATTTCATTTTATTTCACATAAAATAAAAAATTACACCACTAAAACACCTATATGTTATATGCTAAATACAAAAGATGTTACACATCCAAACGAGCCCAACATTTGCAATATCAGTAAGTACTAAAACCATACATAAAACAGCATTGAATTAATTGTAGTATTTCCGAAGACATACCAATTGTTCTCGACAAAGCTCAAAAGCAACAATTGGTGGGCAGTTGAGAGTTGATTTATCGCAATGACCATTTTTATCTGTATGAATCTTTCCCAATCCATCTAAATTCCCTTCACTACCGAATACTCCAACTGTTGTTTGAATAGCCCTGGATTTTCCCCCACAGAAAAAATAAAAGCAGAATCAGTTACAGCCCACCATTCTTAAGCCACACATAAAAATGTTCTTTACGAACTGAAAAAAATCAATCTTGACTGATACCTTAACAAAGGGTAAGAGATGACTAAATCAATCCTTCCAAGCAGACCGGAGTCGCGAACTCATTCGCGTAGATTGGAGACCTGTTTCATAGCAACATTAGAAAAAATATGAAAATCCAGGACGAAATTAATGATTGAAAGCCATGAAAACACATTGATCACCTGCTCCGAGCCAAGAGGGGAAAGTGGTGCATCAAGAAATTCATTAGAGAACAAAGCATCGTGATCTTCCTCACTTGCTACGTTGTGAATTCCCTGTGCATGCCTCACCTGGAAACATACTCGCAGCCATGTTGGTTTCTTATTAACAGGATGAGATTTTTTTTTTTTTAAAAAAAGGGAAGAATAGAAGAAGAGTGCAAGTCCAAACCAGATAAAGAATTTTATGAGCTTGAAATGCAGTGCCATCCTCCATGGTCACTTCTGTGACTAGATAAAAAAAACCCCCGATAAAACAGAAGGTACCAGAAACCAAACTCAGTCACAGGTGGCGCAAGAAAAGTTCATGCAACAAACCCAGAAGTGATTGAATATAAATACGTGGACAGGATTTATTATAATAATGACCCAAAATATTACTATCCGAACAAACTCTAAATTTTGAACTTTGGAGCAATTAGTGTTTTACTGAAAACGCCAAGAATGCTGGTGCCATGCATCCTTCCTTTCATATTTTTCTCGTTTGTTTCTACTCATTCCATTTCACAATACTTGTTTTTTTAACAAAGTTATTTTTTTCAAAATAATTGACATTTTATAAAATTAAGAAATTTTTTATTATTTTATACCACATTTACCTTTGTATTGAATTGTTAGTCAATGTGCTAAATTTATGAGTCAATTTTAAAGGTGATCGTACTACTTAAATGTGTTAAATAACTCTTTTCTGCACACAATTTTCAAGACCAAGATTTTTAATGTATATTTAGTATATTAAATTGATGGTGTCATCTGTTTGAGATGGTCAAAATAGTATGGGAAAAAATCATGGTTTGTGAGTTAATTTTTCGTTGTCGGGTCAATTCTTTATTAGAGGGAATTAAATTTGTGAGCCAACCAATTTTTTTTTTATGAGAATAGTGTAGTCCTTTATTTGGAGTGATATTTGAATAAGTATCCCAACAAATTTATTTGACTTTGATTAATTACATTTAAATTGTTTTACAATAATTAATAAGGTTACAATAGTAAACTACCACAATAATTAAAACAAATCAATCACTTTTAGCTTAATACATAATTTACCCCCTAAACTTGCACGTTTTCTTCTTTTGTCACCCTAAATTTTTTTAGTGTTCAATTTACCCCATGAACTTGTTAAAATTCTCTCAACTAAAGATTTTGTCAATGTGTTTGAATCTCAAAATTCTCCAATTTACCTTCAAATTATCATTCTTAAACGTAGAAGGTCAAAAAAGAATAAAAAAAAGCCCCGTAATAAACCGTGACAATTAAGAAAAATTGGTAAATTGTCTAGGTTAATCAAGTTTAGAGAGTAATTGAGATAGTTTAAGTAAATTCAGATGATAGTTAAGACAGTTTAAACAAATTTAAGAAGTAAGTTGAATACTCAAAAAATTCAGAATATCAATAGAAGAAACTGTGTAAATTTAAAGGTAAGTTATGAATTAGTCCATTATTTTTTTAATGGATATGTCAAAATTTTAAAAAGTAAGTATTGTAAAATGGAGGGAGTATAATTTTTGAAATCTTCTGTCATTAATATTGACAGTGTTTCAGTGTTTGAACTGTTGTTAGTCTTTTTTTCTGAACTGGAATTAATCTTCATTAATTACTCAAATGCATAACACAGTACAAGGCTGAAGAGAGCAGAAAATCAGAAGGCCCTCTCCACACATAATATTCTGGAAGAGTAACAGCATTCGAGTCTCGAAAGACCGCACACATAGTAGTGATTCCCAAATCCGGAAGGCAAGAAGCGTCGCCTTGAGCCAATCACAACCAGGAGGATTCCACACCCCATCCCCAGGAGAACAACCAACCCTTGGAAAGAGCCCCCAACACAACTCCATTCCTAGTCCCTAACCACTCCGACTTCTTCAGATGGCCAAGTTGTTTTTTAACAACAACTATTTTTCGAGAAAGAAAGTTTTAAAACCCCTTTTTCTTTTTTTGATAATTAGCTTTTCAAGAATGTCGAGGTTTAGGGCCTATTTAATTTTAAAAAAAAATTCTGAAAAATCTTGCAAATAGAAACATGGAAACAAAAAAATTGAAAAAGTTGTTCAAAATAATTTTTTATTTAATTTTTTTATGACAGAACAAGTTTTTTCTAATTGCATTCGTAATAATATGAATTTGAACACATAAGCCTTGTTTCCTAATTAAAAGAATTGTTTCTAGTTTTCACAAATATACAAGTTTCCATGTGTTCTTTAATATTGGGAAAATAGAAACAAAACAAAAAATAGAAAACTGAAAATTCCTAAGAAGAGAAAATAAAAAGTGGAGATCTTTAAGTTCTAATAGAAAAACTAAAATGGATTGGCAGAGCCAAATGTGTGTAGAGCTCCAGTTTAGAAAGAATTGAACTATCTCCTAGTACGAAATTGAACTATGTAGCTCTTCTGCAAAAAATTTCCTACGTTCCAGTAAATCTACAATCAGTTTTGCGCTGCTTTCTCCGGATGTTTCTTGTCCGCAACGTCACTTGGAAGATCAAGCCCTTGAGGAATCTTCCCAGGATAGTTGGTTATTGCAGGATCTGACCCCAACATACTGCAAATGTGCAAAGGGAGTCGCGAACTCGGTTTATGTGATCAGTTCTCAAAGGAAGGTGTATTGTATATCCTGTTGGTCTTCTGAAATTATTCCTCACCTCCTGTCCACGATGACCATTGAACGAAGCTCACAATTCACGAAGCTGCATAAACAGATATCAGGTTCATTTCATTACTATGGAGAAAAAAGACCAAGATGATAATATTGACAAAAACATCGGGTAATATGGGACAATATGTTCTCTACACCATTCCATTATCAGGAAAAAAAAGGAAAAGAAAGTTTTTTGTTTATCACTCACTGCTTGCAGATTTCACTTTTCTCAGATGGATGATCATCACTTCCCAAAGCACCACGTATGGTACAAGAATCCATGGTGAGGAATCTCCTCCTCCTCTCGATTCCACAACGTGGATTCTTTTACGAAGAAAATACGAATTTCAGCAGCTTCTTCAACTGAATATCCCCAGTTTAGAAGCCATGTAATTCAACAGCTGAGAAATGTGGAAGCAAACAGAAGAATTATACAAGAAATTTAGAATTTTGCCACAGAATGTTATTGACTGTCATATAAACTACTATCCTTAAAAGTGATTTTTCCAGCAAGTAATGAATGAGTGCAGTACTAGGAAAGCCACAACCAAAGGTGTCAATGAATGGAAAACAATTAGCCTGTCATTGTAATATTTTTATCAAATTCACAACAACTGATTTGCTTTTACAGAATTGAATATTTCCCATCTAAAGTTTTCCATTTCATAGGTTAATATAAAAAGCATAAAACATAGTTAGAATGAAAAGGACAAATCACAAGTTCAAAAACTTCAGCCCCCTGGCCACAACTTCTTCATTCTTCTCTCTGACATTGGGCTTTCCATAAAACATCAGCATCGTTCTCACTTCTCAATCTATTAAATATATCAATACGCTGAGTGCAATCAGAATAAGTTGAAATTGAGTGTAT
Source organism: Flueggea neowawraea (assembly GCA_948243855.1). Taxonomy (NCBI): domain Eukaryota; kingdom Viridiplantae; phylum Streptophyta; class Magnoliopsida; order Malpighiales; family Phyllanthaceae; genus Flueggea; species Flueggea neowawraea. The sequence continues at coordinate 5,817 of CAODLS013606143.1, read as the reverse complement.
AAACCTTTTTATCATTGCGATAACAAAATGAACAGCTGCTAAATATTTTACTTGCCAGTGAAAAATCAATAGCAGGCAAAGAGTAGTCTGTACTCGTTGATGTTTCTTCTATGGTCATAAGGATGAACTCCCTGCATTTTAGAGGACAAAGGGAATCAACATTGAACAAAATTTTGCATTCGAGTTAGATGGGGACTGCGGCAAGACCAACCAACTGTTCTCTGCAGAGCTCAACAGCTATAAATAGCAGACAATTCAAGCTTGAAATTGCAGGACGGTTTATTTTTCCTGCATTTTCCACCATCAATAGTGGGGTTACTATACCATCTGTATACCCTTCACCACCAAGACTCCAACTGCAGTTTGCATGGTCCTATAATACAATTATTAATGGTCAATACAAAGTTCAAGATTTTCAGAAACTGAAAAATTTGAAGCCAAAGTATCCCCACCTTACAAAAAATTGCAACATCAGGAAATAATTTATACCAATGAAACCAACAAAAAGCTCTGAAGGAACATTGTCTACAGAAGAGCAATACTAATAAAGGGGAAACAATGACTAATTCAATTTTCTTATTAAGCCCACATTCTTGAGCAAGTTGTCAACTTGTTACTGTTTCAAAAGGTTAATGTAGAAAACAATATGAAAACAGCATCTAAGCGACAATAATACATTTATTGTTAACAGTTCAAATTAAAAATTCAAAGACCACAGATTTAAGTCAAAGAGCATCCCTCCCCTGTTGGTCGATCTTGTCTCTACCATCAAACCAACCAAAAAACAAGTTTCTTTAATGGCTTCAATAAACATATGGAGCAGCACTTAGTCAAAATCAAGCCTTGCCAACACAAGAAAGCTAATTAAACAAATGAGCCGGTGATGTGTAACAACGATAGCAGGTACTGTTGCCTGCTGGTTGATTAAGAACTTTTCTTAATTTTTTGGTTAATCGGCCAAGCACTTTGCTTTATTACCAATGATTTGCTTTATTACCAATGAACTAATGGTTAGTTCAAACGTCAGCCGAGTTAACCAATCAAAAGTTCATTAAAAAAATAAAAATTCAAGATAAGTCTGGTGCATTAAAAAATAATTCATCAGAGCAATACAACTTCAAAAAGAAAAGCTAAATTGGATTGGAAGAGCCAAATGTGTATAAAGCTCCAGTTTAGAAAGAACTGGTATTGAACTATCTCCTAGTAACGGCCTTTAATGTTGTGTAAGCATAGTATGAAATTGAACTATTTAGCTCCTCTGCAAGGAATTTCCCACGTTCCAGTAAATCTACAATCAATTTGATGCTGCTTTCTCCGGATGTTTCTTGTCCGCAATGTCACTTGGAAGATCAAGGCCTTTAAGAATCTTTCCAGGGTAGTTTGTTGTTGCAGGATCTGAACCTATCATACTGCAAATGTGCAAAGAAAAACACGAACTCAGTTTACTTGATCACTTCTCAAAGGAAGTTATATTTTAGTATCGGTTTTCTGCAATTATTCCTCACCTTCTGTCCACAATGACCACTGAACGAAGCTCGCAATTCGCAAAGCTGCATAAACAGGTGTCAGGTTCATCTCATTACTATAGAGAAGAAAAACCACGATATCCTGACAAACATCTAGTAGATTGGGAGAATATGTTCTTTGTGCAATTCCATTATCTGGAAAAAAGATAAAGAAAGAGTTCTTGTTTATCACTTACTGTGTGCAGATTTCACTTTTCACAGATTGATGACAATCATCTCCGAAAGCACTTAATGTATGGTACAAGAATCCACTGTGAGTAACCACTGCAATCTCCTTCTCCTTTCGAGTCCATAACCTGGATTAGTATTTTAAGAAAGTAAAAACAAATTTCAGCAGTTTCTCTAATTGCATTGACTATATAGCCATGGAAATTGATACTATGTCCACTGGTGAATTCTATTTCAACCTATACCAGCATCTTAAAGCATTTGCCCCGAATATTTTGTCTACGAAAAATATTTAAAAATTCAGACGCTTTACTTTAAACAAAAAGAAAATTGCTGATACCAGATTTCTACAAATAAATAATGGTCTACAACATTGAAAGAACGAGAAGGTCAAATCACCAGTTCAAAAACTTTTGTCCCCTGACAGCAACTTCTTCATTCTTCTCTCTGACATCAGGCTTCCATAAAACATCAGCATCGTTCTCAATCTATTACATACATCAATACGATGAGTGCAATCAGATAAAGTTGAAATTGAGTATATAAACCAATTTGTCATTGTAATAACAAAATGAATAGCTGCTACAGGTTTGAATTACTTGCCAGTGAAAAGTCAATGGCAGGAAAGAGTGGTCCGTACTCGCTGATGCTTCTTCTACGGTCACATGGATGAACTCCCTGCAGGTCGGAGGACAAAGGAATTCAACATTAAACAAACTTTGCATTCAAGTTAAATGGAGAAAATCAACTGCAGCAAGACCTACCAAATGTTCTCTACAAAGCTCAACTGCTAGAAATGGTGGACAATTGAAGCTTGAAATTGCGGGACGATTGCTTTTTCCTGCATTTTCCGTCATTAGTGGTGGGGTGACTATACCATCTGTATAACCTTCACCGCCAAAGACTCCAACAGCAGTCTGCATGGTCCTATAATGCAAATCAATATAAAGTTCAAGATTTTCAGGGAAATGAAAAATTTGAAGCCCAAGTATTCCCCGGTACAAAATTGGCCATAGAAGGAAACAAGAATTACCCTTTGAAATCAACAAAAAGCTTTGAAGAACCAATGTCTATTGTCTATGGAAGAGTAATACCTTAGTAAAGGGGAAACAATGACTAATTCAATTTTCTTATTCAGCCCACATCCTTGAACGTGATTGCGCAAATTATCAACCTGATACAGTTTCAAAAGGTTAATGTAGAAATTAATATGAAAACAGATATCTAAGCGCAGAAACAATTTATTGATTTAAAAATTCAAAGATCACAAATCCAAATCTAAGCATTCCTACCTTTGTTGGTCAATCTTGTTTCTCACATCTAGTCAAATAAAAAGCAAGTTTCTTGAATCGCTTCAAGAAACATATAAAACAAGCATTTATTCAACACAGGAAATTACCTGCTGCCAGCCGACAGGAGTAAGGTGTGCATCAAAAAGACCCTCAGATAAATAGGCCTCATAACTCTTTTCTCCTTCCACATTGTGAATTCCTTGGGCATGCCTCACCTATAAGCAATTAATACCACTTTCAATTTTTTTTTTTTTTTCAATGAAGATAAAATTAATCCCCTAATATAGCCAATTAATACCTCTCAGCTCTCGTTTCAATCCCCTTGTAACCAAAAAAAGATTAGCCCCAAAATATAATGAAAGAAGATAGCCAGAATCAATACAAACCAGGTGAAGAGTTTTTGTTCGGTGCAAAGGATACAGACTTTGACCAACAGTTTGATCCATTCCTACACAAAATGCGAATTCTCCATTAAAATTCACAAATCAACCAGTGACAATGGCAATAAAAATCAAGCTAACTAGATCGAAATAAATAAAAAAAGCATACACACGTTATAACACAATCAAACAATTACGTCCCCATGTCAAGGCAAGATTCAAGATCCTAACTTTCGGCCACAAGAGCCAATCTTTTTCTTTTTTGATAAGTCAAGAACATATCTTTATCAAAAAAAAAACAATCACTGCCTTCAAAATCTAGCAGGACAAAGATAAAATTTAGAACCAACATCACAGTTTCTATCAAGTATCAACATCCATTATCCAACAACAAAAAAAGAAGCAAGCTCCATAATTAAACAGTTGAAAAAGACAGTACCTGAGAGAGAAGAGGAACAAAGAACGACAAAAGATTGAGGATTGGAAGACAGAGAAAACAGAGTAGGAGAATAACAAGCGGGCTTGTATTGTTGTAGAAAAATAGGCCGTCTTCTCGGGCAGGAAATGGAAATGAGAGGGGCAAAAGAGGAATATTTGAGAAAAGCAGAGGGGGAGGTAGTATTGCTGTGAATAGGGGCGTTTAATAACATGGGCATTATTCCTTTTTTGAGGTTAAAAAACAGAGAAAGATGGCGAATGGAGCCTCTTCCTGGAAGCTCGGGACTGAAGAAACCTGAAATGGGTCTTAATTTTTGTGCTTTATTTTATTTTCTTTTTAGTTTTTTTGCAATTAAATTCAGTATTTGTCTCAATGCCATTCGTTGTTTTTGTGCTCAAAATGTGAAGATTCGACGAGTGAAGAGCCGTTTTGGACCAGACAAAATAGTTACCTCTTGGATCATTTTTGACGACGTTTTGGAGTTTTTTTGACTTGGCCACGTTGCAATGCCTTGCCGTTTTTAATATGTTCTCTATTTATTTTACTTGGCTCTGACCAATTAGCCATCTTGGTTCGATCATTTGGTTCGATATTTTCGTTTTAGTGCGTCAGAATAATTTAAGCTTCTTAAACAAAAAAGTGTTTCTGCTTTACTCCAATTTGGTATAAAAGAAGAATATGCCAAAATACTCGAACTTGTCACCCAAAAATTGTTGGGTTTCATCATCATGGAACATTTTAGCAAAAAGTTTCCAGTTCTTTACGAGTTTTATGAATCAACTATTTTAATACATTATACAAATAAAGGTGTGCACCTTTTTTTCCCTGAAAAGTATACATATTCAAGTGACAATTGTTTTGAAACTAAATCGTGGAAGACCTTGACCGGACCTATCGACAGATGGGCCTCAAAGACTTCTGTGCCTGACCCAACAATCTTGTTTGGACCAAGAAAATGCATATTGGACTTACTTTCGGCGCATTTACATAAAGTCATTACCAAAAATTCATATTACTGAAATTGTTGCGTGATTTCCAACATGTTCAATTGTTTTTAAGGGTTTCAATATCTACATAAAGTTATTTAAAACTTTTTTAGATTTTGTTTAAAGCCTATTTATATTTCAGACTTTTTTAAAATTTGTCTATAATTTATTTATATGTTATATCTTGTTTTAAAACTCAAAGTTATAAATATCTTGTTGATATTTTATTTATATATTGTTTTATGTTTATATCCTGATCGGAATTGATTGTTGATTATAAGCAACATATATACAATATATATAATATATAAACAAAACACTATGATTTTTTAAAATACAGAACAAGACTTACAATATTCCAACAACATATAAACATGAGTTTGTGAATTTGAAAATACATATTTATGAATTTGAAAATATTGAAAAGTTAATCTGTAATATGCAAAAATTGTCCGTACGAAATAAATATTGTAAAGTATTACAGGTGTATGGTGTAATTACCACCTTAATTTTAGGTGGTAATTATGCGATATAACTAGAAAAGTTTGCAATATTTATTCCGTACATACGGGGTATGCTTATTACAGATACTTTTTACAATATTTAGTCTGTTGCACATGATTTTTCAGATGTACGAATATGTATTTTCAAATTCATGGAGTCTTATTAATATATTGTTGATGTTATTTTGTATTTGAAAATTTAAGACGTCTTGTTTATATGTTGTTTCTTATTTATATATTGTTTTAATGTTGTTTATATATTGTTGATATCTTATTTATATGTTGTTTATATGTTGAAAACAATGTATAGTATAGACAAATATGTAATTTATATATTGTTGATTTATTGTTTATATATTGTTTATATGTTGTTGATATTTTGTTTATATATTGTTTTCAAAACAACATATAAACAAGATATTAACAATATTTAAACAACATTCAAATAATATATAAACAAAAAATAATATATAAAAAAGTTTTATACAAGTGTGTAAAATAAACAGATTCTAAACAAATTCTA
>CAODLS013606011.1:0-10884 GCA_948243855.1 Flueggea neowawraea | reverse complement strand
AGATGTTGAAAAATGCGGTCCGCCCATGACGGGTGAACCGAACTCGGTCGGTCAAGGTATGAACCAAGATCGTAGGCCAGGACCAATTGGAAAGTCCAATTGAGAAGAACCAAACCCGGTTGGTCAAGGTATGAACCGAGACCAATTGGTAAGCCCAATTGAGTTGGGAATGAAATGGGCCCGTAAGCCTGTTAGGTCTATAAGCCCGTTTGAAGGCCTATATAAGGAGTTTTGCTCCTTCATTTCCTAAAAACTCCAACAAACACATAAAGAGAGAGAGAGAGAGCTCTCAACCGGGAGAAAGAGAGGTCTCAGACTCTAGACCCCGAGTCCTGCAAGATCACGTGGGACATTTAGACTGCGAAACAGTCGGACATTCCCATTGACATTTCAACCGTGATTTACTCGCAAGACCACCATAGAACTGGTCCTGCTCCGCTGCTAGCTTCCACTGGAATCGAGGTTAATAAGTCGAACCTATTTATTATACTATTTATTAGTTAACTGATATGCTATTCTTGAGGTACAAATGCATAATCCAATCAGTTAATCATTCAAATAATGATCTTTAAAGTTTCAGAAGTTAATGAGGTTGTAAACTCAAATTTTCAAAGCATAAAATCTTTTTGAATCAGTTTCTACCACAGGAGGATCAATTGCAATACATATAGAATCGACGCATGAGCAATATGGTATTATATAGAAATAAAATTGTTGTCGGTGACAGAAGTTAGTACGGCTTTGTGATGTTGAACTTGGCAAGGTGGCAATAATATAATGATAACTAACACACATCATGTATTATAGTTGAAGTCCTTTTCAGGATCCTTTTAGGTCACCTGTTGTAAGCAAGTTGCACCTTATTGTGGCTATGGCCTTTAAGCTTGTGATCGCCCAAGTATATACACAAATTACACTTTAATCATATTTAAAACCATCTCGATCGACGATCACTACGGAAGTTTCTGATAATTATAGTTTAGCATAGCATATTCTCAAAATGTGAGTTGAGTTCTACAGATAATTACGAGAGAAGGAAAAAGAAAAGAAACATCCCGATCTAAATACGACTGTGTATCCAAATGATGATGCATCTTCAATTGCTAGATTACAAGACTTACCATCAAAAGAAAGCAACGGAACCTCAAATTATTTATTTGAAAATTTTCATCTCCAATCTCGTTCACAAGAAATAGGAAATGTCACGTTGCCAATAGAAATGCATGCAATATCCTTATCTGTCACTTAGCTATCAAAATCAATATTTATTGTATCAATGCAAATTGCATATGTCAATTGTACTGTCAATAGGTGGAGTTGTTGTTCTCATGCTGTCCTCCATTTCCATGCTTCTTGATTTTCTGATTTCATCTACTAATATATATGCTCTGGTTTCGGTTGTAATCAACTTGACATGATGCAGTAATGATACCTAAATATAATGATGAAGAAGAAATAGCTTCTATTTTAATCATCCATGTAGTCATCCTAATTCAGTTTCTACCACAGGAAGATCAATTGAATCGAAATGGAACTGAGAAGTAATTATTTGTTGGAATACAGGTAGAAAGTTTGTAGATTAATAAATGTCGTTCCGGTATATTGCCTCTTCCTACCAGTGAGAATTCAATCATAATATTTAATTTTTAGCAGTTTAATATGATTGTAATGCCATTATATTATTTGTACAGAATTGGGTGGGGTTTACATGCATCGGAGCACTTAGGAAACAATAACGGTAAGTTCTATTCCTGCTTTTCCATCTTTAATTAATGCAAATCTTTCCCTTAAAATTCTTTGAGCAATGATATTGGAATTTCTTGCATTTCCTAATTTGTGTTTGTGGATCAGATGAATAATACATTTGCATGACTTATAAAAAAACCCTTAAAAAGGCAAAAAAAAATATCATAAACTTTAAAATGGTCGTTTGTGAATAAGAATGAATATGAAAATTTTTAAATGAATTCAATCTATCTATCTATATAGACTTATTGTGTATGTTATATAGATATGTTTGTGGTTGGACCTCAAGGTGCGGGCTCCGGATAAATACGTTTTACATTAACAAGACCAAAATTAGGAACAACTAATGATTAATTTGAGCATTTCAAATGTAGAAAAAGATCATATATAACTTTATATTTGTGGTACCTAAATATTTAGTTAGATAACACAAACAGTAGTATAAGATTATCATTTTGAACTTTTGTCCTGTAGACATGAAAGAATTAAGCTAAATCAAGAGAACGTTACGGCTCCAAAACACATTTGAAAGTGCGAAATAGCGAAAATTAAAATTTTAAATTAAAGACTCAAGTGACAACGTTAAGTTATACCTGTTAAGTTCCCTTAACTCAATATGGAATAACTTAAAATATCGAGTGCAATATAAAAAAAATGAAAGAGCCATATATTTCAACTTGGCATTTAGCATCACTTTTTTTTTTGCTTTAATGGGCCATAATGCATTTTTTGAAATGACCAAAATACCATAGAACAAGAACCTGCATAATGTATTGATGTTGCAACACTAGCCATATAATAATTTAATGCTCTATGAATCTCATAAGACTTTGTCATATATTGCATTGTCAAAATCAAGCTTTTTTGTTTTGTACAAAGTCAAATATAAAGGATCAAAAGCTGTTTATAGATGTCCACGAATTTGGTTCCCTTGAATTAGATTCTTGAGGAGGGAAGTTTTTATTCTTCAAAAATGGATTTAAATGAACTTCAAAATTATCATAATATTTTTTTATTTTGATAAGTATGATAACACTTCATTTCAAAGTTGGCAAACACTTTAAAATTTAGAATATTAACAGATTTTTTTCCTTTTATTAAATAATTTATTTTAAACCTTTTTCTTTTACCAAATAAAACTCGTTGGTTAATCAGTGTACTAACATCTCATTCATTAAAATCTATATATTTTCTTTTCATTATTATTATTATTATTATTACGGGAAAAAAAGGAGAGTTGAGGGCAACCGGTAATAACATATCCATGCTAGGCATGACCATGCATGCATTACTCCCCGCTGCGAAATGTCCGAAGAGTCATAGTTGAACTCAGTGAGGAGGCCGAGTCTCGTTACCGCAGAACCCAGAAAAGGACTAGCGGAGGCTTGGATTCATCAACTCAGCTCTAATGTCGAGCTCAGGTCCAGTGGTACTAAAACCACAATCCACTCACCCCTGAAGCTCAAACCTAGGGCCTCAGCGAACTAAGGACGGCGCCTTCTGCTAGGCTACCCCTTTCTAGGTTTTAAATTTTTATTATTTAATCTTATACATCCTTTACTAATGAATTTGTAGTTCATACTTCTTAAAAAAACTTGGAATTTATTGATACTGAAGTAATTTTCAACACTAAAGAGTCGAGAGTTTCAATTTTCGTTAAAAACAAATAAAATGAATTCTTTATCTATATACTCCTCTTATAAATATAGATCACCTTTTCTTTTTTATTTGTTCTAATATATAGACTTGTTTTTATTTTTAGATTAGTAGTTATAAGATATTAGACTAAATTATCCTTATTTAAATATTCATTAGATAAAAGTTTTGAATTTGTGAGATAATGTGAGGGTATATTAGGAAGTTTTTTTCAAAGTCAATGATTTTAATTATGTAACTAACTATTCTTAATATGTATGAAAAAAAATTGTGGCCTATTTTATGGGACGGTAGAGTATTTATCAGATATAGTCTTTTAACAAACATTCCAGTAAAATTAAAGTGACACTTCAATTTCCTTGGTTGCAAGTGAATACTACTTACTACTATATGCAAGAGTAAAAGGAAAAGGTGAAAGAAGTTAAAAGAGCATGTGACTGCGGATATGAAAGGACTATAAAAAGAGGCGGGACACAGGGAGAGCTAAAAAAGGAGACGAAGTGAGAGCATAAATTAGAGTGGGCAGAGAAGAGAAGAAAGAAAAGAAGAGTAGAGAGGTAAAGAAAAGAGGGAGAGTGGTACAATTAGGCAAATAGTTGTACGAGGAAGCGTCTACGCCAATTTCTAACTCTCTTTTTAGGCCAATTCAGCATTTTGAAAAGGAAATGATATAAGCAAACCCAAAAGACTTCACAGCCGGACAAATTTCTTTCTTACAAAGAAAAAAAAAATTGAGACCAACCCATTTCATGGCACACTGATCATAAAATTGTAACTTTGTGTTGTGCAATCATAGCATAACAGGACGAAGGAAGACGACGATGACAGTAAAGTAGTAAACAAATGGTCCCTCCTCTCCTCGTCCTTTGTCTCCCTTTCATTTCATGTCCATCAATTTATTCCTTACCTTTTCCGGCTGCTTTATTTTCTCTCTCCCCCCCTTTTTTCCTCCTTCCTTTATTTTTTTTTATCCATAATCTCATTTTTTTTACTTCCTTGCTATTGCTTAGTTATTTAATGGTGTTAGTCCAATTATTGTTATGTTAATTAATTAGGTCAACTCTGTACTATTTTCTCGTTAAAAAAAACTCTGTACTATTTAATTATGGTATTATTATCATGTTGTGATTAGAATATTATTGCAGTTGGTCGCAATTCCTTGTGAAATAAGGTAGAATTTCTTTTTTATTTTAATAATACGATTTTTCTAGTACTAATCATGAATTGATATGAAAAGAAATTGTTTGTCCAAAGTGGGTTCTTAAAGACATGAATGATTGCATCCTACTGTTTGCAACTTCAAAACAATGCAATTCATGTGCAAATTACCCTTTTATTTCATAATTTTTCTAGTACTAAGTAATCATATTGTTTTTTTCATATTTTTTATTGAACATCTCGATATTCAGATATTTTGTTAATATTTAATTAATTCAAATTCAAATCAAGTAAATTTTTGTAAATCTTTTGGATATCTAATTTATCACTCATTTTCTTTTGCTCAATAAAAACAGAAAAGATTATGGTCCTGATTGGGTCAATGACATAAACAACTCGATCGGCCCTTCGGAACAGCATAGATTTGTATTTTTAAAGTGATTGTGATTTATAGTACCAAAGTTCTATAGCTATAGCAAGGGACATGGAAGGTCATGTCACTTTGAACAATTTTATTTACATTATTGATCTTACATGACCTTGACATGGAAACAATTAGATTAAAGTTATTTTGGACTCTTCCAACTAAAAGTCTAACCTAAAGTTGGAAACTTTTTTTTTTTTGAAGAGAAAAGTTGGAAACTTTAAATTCTTATCCGGGTTAGGTTATGTATACATAGCTAGAGCTAGACTTGTATTTTTAATTGATTAATTGAAGTCATTGATTAAATTGTCATAATCAAAAAGTTTAACGGTCAAAGACTCAAATAGAAATTATTGGAGCATTATTGATAGACTAATGTCACGACCACTAGGTCAAAGTTTTGGCGCAAAGACTACCTCATGCGGCATCCTGAGACTTCAGCATTCTCGAGGTTAAACTTTGTGAAAGTTTCGATGCTCACTGGTTTCGTCCTCTTGTGGACTCATCAGGGGAGTGAGGACATCTCCTGGCCAGTGTGATGCCCAGGATAGAACCCCATTATTCATAGTCAAGTCCTATATCGACGGCAAGCTCCCCAAACTTAATTAAGTCGGCATGCCTAACTCAAGATAGATGCAATACCTGCGACACACCGACACATACTCACACATTTCGCTGCTTGCTGCCCGAGATTTTTATCCATCAGCAAACATCTCGCATATCCTGCATGGTCACGACAAACAGGTCGTAACATTCTCCCCTACTCAATTCATGCACTTCCTCGTGCATATGGGGAACTCTTGACCTTCTTCGAAGATTAGCCCGGATCCGTACGCAACCACCCTATATACTCATTTTTCTCATTTCCAACGGGGAAACCCACTTGCGAACACCCCCCTCTGTTAGGGTGTGAGCATTGTGTGAGCTCGTCCGTCTAAATTCTTTCTCGCAAGTGTGGCATGAGCACTTAGTGAAGTATCACTACATCTTCCTGCCTACTCGTCCTCGTCGTGTAGAGGACCCACTTGCGAACACATCCGAGTGCTTGGGGTGCGGCGTTACTCGAGCTCATCCGTGGTGGAGTCCGGACTCACCAACATGTTTGGAGAGTGCTTGGAGAATTGCAGTGTGCACAATCGGCTCTAATAACACTTGTTATTGGATCAAAGTCTTGGTGCAACGACTACCTTGTGTGGCACCCTGAGACTCCCGCACTCCCGAGGTTAAGCCTTGTGAAAGTCTTAATGCTTACTGGTTTCACCCTCTCGTGGGTTCATCAGGGGAGCGGAGACAACTCTCAACCAGTGTGATGCCCAGGATGGAACGCCATCCTTCATAGTCAAGTCCTAGACCAACGACAAACTCTCCAAACTTAATTGGGTCTGCATGTTTAACTCAAAATATATGTAATACCTGTGACGTGTACTCACACCTTACGCTGCCCCGATACTCGAGGTTTTTATCCACCAACAAGCATCTCGCACATCCTGCGTGGTCACGACAAACGGGTTGTGACACTAAGCTCACGCTGAATTCTGTTAACAATTTGACATCCAACGACACTATATATGAGTAATATTTCATTTAATTTTAAATTCTGTAAATATCTTTTTAATTAGTAGTTTCAAGGGATGAATTAGGCTTTACTATCATCTTAATTCTTTTTGCAAGTACTATCATTTCAAGTTATGAAGAAAGGAAATATTAATTTTCTTTATTAGTGTACATAACCGTGGAAGAAGAAGTTAAGTAAAATTAATAGATTTGGAAGCAAATTAAAAGAGGAGTCACAATCCGGACCGTAACCTAAGTATCTATTGTAGCACAATGGAAAAAATAGGATTCAAGGTCGGATATGTAAAGTGGCATGCAAACAAGTCATGAACTAATAAGTTAGAGATGCAAAACTGTTCTAACATTTAAAAGCCCTCTGAATCACTGTTTGGTAGGATGAAATAAATAATTACAATTGTCTTCTTTTTGAAAGGAAAAATGTCTGTCTTCTTCTTCTATTTACAAACTAGAGAGGTTGCAGTATCTCTCTCTCGACAAGAGATAAAGATGAGATTACTTATTTACATAAAATCCTTTTATCTAAATAAAGTAGTCTTATGATCATTTCTTTTTGACAGCAACAGTAGGATTTCATTACTGCAAACTAGAGGCAAAGCTAGCCAAAATACAACAGGGTTCAAACCCCAATAAAAAATCTGAGTAGGGACTTGCCTTTCTAGCTAACTAATGGGCTACATAATTCACAGATATTCGAACAAATTCAACTCGTACAGAGGGAAGAGTTGATAACAAATTTTTGCATTCCTGAATGATCACGCCATTTGTTCCTTTTCTCGATAATGCCTATTTTTCTTTTAATTTTTTCGTCAATTTATCTATTTTGTGAAAGCTGAATTTGTTCTTTTTCTCGATAATTGCTAAGTGCCACTGTGTGCTTTATTTGTTCTTTGAAATCTGTACGTATTAATGGATATATCATATATACATTATTCTATTTTAATATGAATTGATATATATATATTAATATTTTTATTTCTTCAATTATATTTTTCAGTTTAATTTTAATATTTTCAAAAGGATAATTTAATTAATTATAAAAAATCATAATAATTAACTATATATAAGCAACGAAATTGCTTCAAAATTTGTATGAATTTACAAGTAATTTAGCTCCCATTTATATTTGCTATGGATCAACTATGAATGTATGAAGCTAAATTGTTACAGATTGTAAATCCGCAGATAAATTAATTATGACAAAACGGCTATGAATTTTGTAATAGTTGTTTCACCTTTTTTTTTTTAATAAGATCGTCACTAAATTATGGCGTTGCAATTATTCTTCACATATTAAAAAGTTTAGAGCATTCAATCTGCGACAATTCCAAATGTTTAGTGACATTAGACAGGAAAAAATCAGTGACAAAATGAATGTCACAGAAAAGTATTAGTTACTGTGACACAATTGTGTTCATCATCTATAATTTCCTTATAGGTGAAAAAAATATACTTTCGTCATTTATAACATTATTTAGTGACGAGGATAAGGTGACGAAGGGAGTGAAACGTCTGTTTTGTCATTGAAAGTATTTCGCGACAAAATATCCAACATAAATTGACAAAGCAATTTGTCACTAGATAACAAATTTGTTGTAGTATCTCCCCCGGTTCCTGACCACGCCCCTTCCATACTCTACCACCAGGTTTCTATTCTTCCACAGACCCCAACAAATAGCAAACACTATTCCACAATTCTTTACGGACTGCCCTAAACACTAAACCCAACCATTCCAGTAACGATTGAGATTTGAGACCCAACCACATGTACCCGCCAACACCAGAAATTCTGCAAACCTCTTGAGCAAACGGGCAAAATATAACAGCATGAATAGAGGTCTCATTCTCAACATCACACACAGGACACCGTAAATCATCCAAAGGAACATGACGATTAAAGAGATTGTGCCTCGTAGGTAAACAGTTTTTTGTAGCTCTCCACATGAAATTAAGCATCTTAGGTGGAGCTTTGGCATTCCACAGCTCCTTTCAGTCCTCATTTACTTCTTGATCCACATGAATTCCTTGTCGCCTCAACAACCATAGACACTACGAACGGTATAATAACCACGCCTTTCCCCATTCCACTTCCAATAATCAACCACCCTCCGTAAGCTCAAAGGAATAGACAAAATCACATTTACTCAAACAACTGGTGGATTCTCTCTCTATCCCATGGCTTCTCTCCTTCCCTCCATAACTCCCTCGCTTTCATATCTTCTAATCCCGACACCACAGCAGTTAAAACACGTAGATTTTCTCCACGAGGTAACCACGGGTCATACCAAACCCGTACAGAATTACCATCTCCAACTTGTTTAGTTGCCCCCAAGTTAATAACCTTGTGTCTCACATACGCTCCGCCAAATAAAACTCGCCTTTAAACCCACTTCCGCATCTAAGTACTCCGTTTTTGGAAAATAACAAGCTTTGAGGGTACGAACCATTAAGCAATTTGACATATAGTTAGAATCCTCCACTCTGCTTTCCCAAAAGAGCCGAGTTGAAATCACGTAACCCCCGAAACCCCATCCCTTCTTCCTTCTACACCAGCGAGACCACCTCATCCATCGAATACCCCCGAAGCGTGCAGAATATTGGTTATGTTAACTCAATTGTCATTTCTATATTTAATAATATAATCTTAACCAATAGACTTATAACACATACAAAAAGGTTCAGAAGCAAACAAAATGACTAACAAAGAAAATAAAATACTCTTATGTCGATCAGATTAGATTTACTCTATAAAGTATAAAGGACAAACCCACTTATTCTACAATATTAGCTACGTCATGTTCGTCATGTTGCATATATGATCCTATCCAAATATTGGTTATGTTAACTCTATGGTCACTTATGTTGCAGTAAAACCTACCCAGTTATATAAAATAAAGAGACTAGAGAAATTAAAATATAAAGTCTTAAAAATATTAAATAACACGATCTTTGTTCATTTTTACACTTATTGCTCAATCTTTCAAAAATAACACTCAATAGTATTATTTTTGTGATTTTTTGTATTCATGGTACGAGTTAGTATTTTCGTTAAAAAAAGATACAATTAATTACGTGGCATTGATGACATAATGACTATCACTTGAAAACTGACGGTCACGTCATAACGCCGTCAGCGTCATGTCATCAATTGTCATTTTTTTAAAGAAAATATTAACTCGTACTATGATTAAAAAAATCACAAATATAAAGCTATTGGTTGTTATATTTGAAAGGTCGAATTATAAATATAAAAATAAATAAAGATTGTACTATTTAATATTATTAATCCCAATATAAAAGTTGTACTAATATTTCCAAATATGTACAATCATACGACAATTGAATCCAAATAGCTTGTTTGCTCCTAAATCAACAATTTTTCAATTAATATAAAAATGAGTAACTGGCACCTAATGATGTTAACCCCTAACCAACCTTTTTTTTTTTCCTAAGAAGAGCTATATATATCGTATATATGTGATGTTAAGCAACCAAAATATATATGGTGTTGCAATTTTTTTTTTGCTTATAATTAAAGACTCGTGAGTCATGACCTTCTTGCACCACCAAACCCTTGTTATTTAAATGGTTATGTTTCTCTTCTATTGGTCTAAAAGTTGAAATCCACTCCACGGTGAGAAGCATATGATGAGAAAATCATTACAATAATGTCAAGATTTTGTATAATTCAAAGGTGCCATTCGTGTCACTCTCGGGTCATCTAGGACCCTTCTTATTGTACATAGAAATATCCAAACTTAAGTACACAAGAAACTTCTACTTAAGACTGACATAGACTTGGTCTTTCACCAACTAATGTGAGAGTTTTATGCAATTAAAAAGATGTTTCTAGATATTATATTTATTGAGCAATATTTTGTTCCTTTATAGGAATTAATCCAAGACCTAGACCGAATCTTTCAAAACCGTGTATTTCCTTTTATTTTAGTTCCTTATTTTAGAAGTAGCTTAATATTTTTATTTTGTTGCTAGTTAAGATGTGAGGGAGATATCTTATGATCTCAAATACCCTTGTCCTTTGTGTGTATTAGTCAGTGTTATTTTTCTGATTCAATAAAATTAATTAGTTTTCTATTTGCTGTATCTTTGATTTGCTTGAGAGAATACAAGAGTAGTTTTTTCAACATGGTTGTTGGCTTTTTTGTTATAAGTGAAAATTTTTACGGTGGATTATCAGAAACAAGAAAATTAAAGTCAAATTATACTTAAGATGCTTTCCAATGCTTAACACTACAACATTGAGGAAGGGAAAAATCGGTTGGCATTTTTCTAAACTTATATATCATTCATTTGTATTCCTTTATACA
>CAODLS013605939.1:0-11277 GCA_948243855.1 Flueggea neowawraea | reverse complement strand
ATCGCGTATTCCTCCAACAATGGATTCTTCTTGCTTTGGATCTGATCACAGAAGCAAAAAAGGCTCTTCCTGATGTGAGATTGACTGGTATGAAAGTAGCTAGGGAGGTAAGAGAGCAGTAAAGACTAGCACCGGATTCTTTCAAAGAGAAAGTAGGATCAGAAGGCCAAGGGTGATTCCCTTTTGTTTGGTACGAAAGCTATTCTTCGCATCTAGGAATGAAGGACGAGCGGATTCAATAGCTGCCTAAGAAAGGATGGAAAGACAGTCAGAATCTGAAATAGCTGCATTCCGATGATTCACTATTCCGAAAGGCTAAACCTTATGTAAAAACCTTCCCTTACGATTGCTTCGAGAATCCCCTGTCCTTTCTTCACCCAAGTAGGGAAGGTTTTCTATATCTATTGGTATCCACCCTTACCCCCCATAAATCTGTTATTCCCTATTAAATGTCGGACGCTCCTTTGCTTAATATAGGTGGGGTCCGGTCTCCCACGTATTATACCGACGTTTCACCGTCGGGAGATACTAAAGAGATCATCCAAAGGGGATCAGTTGAGGAGAGTGACGGATACCCCTTCCTTCCGAAGAATAACGGGTAGGTCCCACTTCTTATTATGAAATGTTGAAGAAGTCGCTTCATTCTTTCTTTTCATTCATTGATGTATCGCTTCCCACCTTAGGACAGATCTTAGGAGTAGACCAAGGGTCAAAGGAAAGATTTTTCTTATGTTATGGTATGAGAGATATAAGTCTATAAAATGTTGAAACAAGTAAGCCCTTACGTACTACTGCTTATTGTAGTTCGACCGGGATTTCTACTATCAATCGCTGGTTCCATAACAAAAAAGGGCAAGTGAACAGACTTCCTTCTCTTAGGGCGAAAAGCGGTACGGACTCAAAAGCGCATTCCATGTCCAATTCTCAACCATTCAACCTCCTATCCTATTATGATGGGTAACCTGTCTTGCCTGAAAAGCGTCAGCCCTTAAGCCCACTCTCAACTCAATAAAGAATTCTCCCTGGGAGTAGTTTATGCCCCTAACGAATGCCCCGAGCGAAGTAGAGTTAGATTCGTCTTTTCTCTGGCCCTTTCACACTCCACTCGTTATAGGTATTCCACTCGTACCTTCTCAGTCTTTCCTTCCTTCTTGAGGACCTAGGTAAAGGAAGAGTATGAAAGTAAAAACTCTGGTCCCGATTACGGAAAGAAGCCTACTCTGTACTATCACTGGACAACGAGCGGGGAAAGCACAAAAAACTAAAGTGGTAGGAATGAATGCCATGATTTGAGTCAAAAGTTTTGAGATAAGAGGACTTTTTCTGCTAGATTCGTAGTAGAATTACTCGACCCATTCTTCCAAAAAGTGATACCGATTCTGCGAGTGTGAGCACTATAGCCCCTATGAAGACAGCTAGGGCCTTTACCTTTCCCCGATTATCTATCTGGAGTGGGTCAAAGCTCGGCTCCTTAACAAAAGGGTTTTCGCTGCCTTAGCCTTATTTAAAGGTTCGCCGCATTCACACGGGCTGCTCACGTGGTGGTAGCTACATACTTTATCTTTCAAGGTCTCCTTTACTACTTTCACTTTTTTGAGTAACCTAAGATCGAGTGAGCAAAGTGAAGCAGGTCATTACTCTCCTGACGTCGAGCGTTTTCAAACCTACTGTAAAGCTCAAGCCTATAGCTGCGTTAAGTGACTCGACCTTGAGTTCATATGGGATTATCTCAAATTGATCCAAGGAATTTGAACTTTTGCATTTCTCTTTCTTAGAGGCGATTCTTCCTTAATACCTGATAATAGAACTATCCAATCTCACAGCAATCGTGATATACGCAATTACATGATCCGTCAGCGCACACCACGGCCCTTGCCTCATCTACTTCATCTGAGGCGGATGATGCCAAAGATTGAGATTCTGTGACCTTAGTCAAGAAAGTCAACAAGGTATCCCGTGTAGGGGATGGAACCTATTAGCTCGCTTAGAAATGTATGGAACGCTCGCCTTCACCCTACCTATATCTATTGGCTTGTCTGGACCGGCTGGGAAGGAATGGATGGCAGAATGAAAGCAACTCCAACTATCCACCCACCATAGACAGCTAACAAGGGGACTGTTTCCTTCCCTACGAAGAGATTTTCAGTGTAAGGGATACCCAGTTTTGAGCTGACGCTTGATAAGGACAGGTAGTTCTAAAGGTTATTACCGTACTGCCTCAATCACCTCCTTGAAAGGGTCTCATCCTCCTCCGAACCTTTGTAATTGGCTTCGACTGTAGTCAACATCTTTGGCCGCCTTTCGCCTCCAAAAATATCGAAATTCTTTTCTACTGGCTGGCGTCCTTAGCTTAGGAGCTTAACCCATCGTCCGGCATCCCAATGATGGGGTTCTTCTATCTGTGGAAGCTACTAAGTGAAATTACAATCATTGAATTGAACCGGGAGTCCCTTTGTTATAAAGATATCGTACTCACCCTTTTTTTAGATAAAGTGAAGCGCGCTAAGAGAACATGGTGAGAGCTACGTGGGGCACTCCTCTTTACCCTACATTTGAGAATTCGTAGTATGGTTGAACCGGGGACCGGATCCACAGGCCTTGCTTGGAACGACTCTCAGGACTCTCTCCCCGCCGGCAGAAGTAGGTAATTAGGTCACCTAAGAACTCTTGTAGGGACTTCAGCTACTTCCTTGGGGCAAGCTTGCTTCGCAGATTGAAGAGTTTCATCGAGGGTCCGAAGGAGGAGTTGAGTTGGGCAAAGTAAGAAGCCGGACTAGTTCGACTGAAGCCATTCCGTATCCGCTTGTTTTCGGGGCGAATCTACAAAGGTCAGAAAGAGAAAGGACGACTCTATCTCTTAGTTAGCCAGGATTGAAACCTCTCCCCATAAAGCAAGCAAGCTGAGCTGTTCTCACTCTGTCCGGTGACCAACAAAGCTTGTGGACTACTATTCCACTGCTGGGACGAACTCTTCTACATACTGGTGGGACTATTCACTGAATGACTGACTAACTGATTCGGGGAACGAAGAAGGCCCGATATCTACCTACATCTACAGTCGATGAAGATAGCGACTTGATTGTACTATAGGCAAAGCCATCCCATATGCCCTTCTTCAGTCATATGGAAAGCCGTTCAGTCTGCTCAGCCCCAAGCAAGGCTCGATGGCAAGACTTCTTCGCCGAATTTGACTACAAGTTTCCGTACAAGCCGGGCAAAGCCAATGTTGTCGCTGATGCACTAAGTATAAATAGAAAGGCGGAGCTGGCTACTCTCACGGCTAGCACACCAGATTCTATCTTCCTTGACCGAAGAAAGGAAGGCTTGCAACAAGACACTTTGGCCAAGAACTTACTTAAATTGGCTAGCAAGGGGAAGACCCGACGGTTCTGGGTGAATGATGGAACTCTCATGACTGTTGGCAACCTCGCCCCTCACCGCTTGTTCGAGAGCTATAACTTCACCGGTGAGATTACTAGCCAGGGGAGATCTATTTGATTGGGAAGTTCTTAGCGGATTTGATATCAAAGGTGCAATCCAAAAATCCCATTTGTTAAGTATGGAGAGTAGATTCATTTCACCCAGGCTTCGATCACTTCTCGACCGGGACTTTTTCCTATACTATAGATAGCGGAGAGAGAGAAAGCTTTGAACTACTTCCACGTAAGGAACGATAGTACTACCGATGTCAGGGAAAGCAGACTGAGATACCAAGCCTAGCTTGAAAGAGATCGATCACAGGTATGTGTTGAAGCATACCGAGAGAAAGAGCACTGAAATGAACCATATCGAGCACAGGTCTATTAGCTGTAGGTAGAAGAATTCTACCTACAGCTAATAGAAGGTACTCGCGCTGGTTTATGTATTAATTAAGAATCGGCATAAGACATTTCCGATAAACCGATGATTGCCAGTTCCTAAGCTCCGGACTAAAGACAACTGCCTTTTCAACTAGCGAGAATCGAACTGTCATTGAAAGCAGACGCCATCCGTTTGGAGCGCGATTCTTTATTCAAAAATACGTTCTGAAATGAGCCCACACGGGGGCTGGTTTGCTCATTCTTTGTGTTCGTGCATAAATTCATTATTTAAATACACATAACATATGGTTCACGCCTCCACTATACTAGTGATGGAGCGGATTCGGGCCAGACGGAACAAGCCTTTTAGTTTACTACTGCAGCTGGATTGAAAAGCAGCCCCGAGGGAGCGAGCAGGAAGGCGAGAAAGAGCAGAAGCGACAGCACTGCCACCGCTGCAACAACAACAAAGCCGCGGATTCTTGCGCCGTCCATCACTGCAAAACAGATTGAGCTGAGGGCATCAAGGGACCGAGAAACTATGCTGCTGCAGAAGCTGAATCGAAGGGGAAGGTAAGAATAGCATGATTGACTGGTTGCGGGTCCCTTGGATCATGGGCCACAGCTACTTGGGCCGCTGAACATCATTTGGATGTGCCGAGGCTATATGGGCTTAGGCCTTTCTTTTGATGGCTGTCATTTTCTGGGCTATTTTTTTGGACTCAGATCCTTTCATGTAGGAGATAGATGGGCTCGGATCCTTTGCATGATTTCATGCGAAGAGCCACCTTTGACGGGCTTTGAATTTGGATAGATCCAGCGGGACTTCTTGCATTGGGGCTTGCTTTGATGATGGGTAGGCTTGTTGTGCTTTGGCCCTTCTGTGGGCTTTCATCGAAGAAAGCAGGCTTGACAGGCGGTGATACCTGATTGGCTCAAAATCAATAGTTGTCGAAATAATATCAATAGAACAAGCACGCGGGAAAAAGCAAGCGTCTGGTCAGATCAATCAAGAGATAGGGGTTCAGTCTTTTCTAAGCAAGGACGTGAACGACTTTTGAGTTGTCGAGTGAGGATTGGCCGAGGGGCCTAAGGGAATAGATTGTAGCTAGGTACAAATAGGCCGGTGAAAGACAAGTAGAAGCCAGTGAACGAGGAGTAGTAAGAAGCACGCTTGGTACGTAAACGAGTACAAATCACATGGTTTTGTACTGATCCGCTTTCGAGCTGTCGAGTGACGATTGCTCCATCGAAAGGACGCGGAGGGCCTTGTTTCTAAAAGGAGGGGGTACTATCTTCTCTGGTGCGCGCTCTATTATTGTGTCCTATTCCTGAAGGAGTGATTGGGATTAAGCCACGTGGCGATACCCGCGAAAAACGAAGGACTCTTGTCGCTTAGAGGTTCCAACGTCTATAAATAGCGGCTTCTTTCTGGCGTGCCTGCTTTCTTTGCTAGAAGGTCCCAGACCTAGCCGCTTTGCACCTTTGGCGGTATAGTTATCGTATTCTAAGTAGAAGATCCCATGTACTATCCAAAAAGCGGATTCGTCTTAGTCTTCCGCTTGAACCAAAGGGAGTTAAAAGTAAGCCAGTTCCCTCTTAATCCATACAGTTAGAGGTCCCTTCCAGACGAGTTGCTTTACTTATACCTTATAATGGTAAGGCCTTGAAGGCAGTTGCAGTCCTAGGGTCTTCTTTTAGCGAGTGGTAAGATCCTCTTGTAAGCCTTTCTTTTTGGAATCTCTTGTGTAAGCTAGCAAAGTAGCTCTTTCTTTTTCCTGTGAGGATGAGCAAGACAGCGCAGTAATGAATAGTCAGTCTATCTCCTGAGAGGATATTTTCCTTTCCACGGTCTAACTATGAGTAGAAAACGGGTTCTTATGCAGTTGAAGTTGGACTTTCTTCCTTTCCTTCCCTCTTCATTGGAAACTGAGTTCGTCCTTATCCCGTTCGTGCCCTACGACTAGTAGGTCACTCACTAATCCCCTTAAGAGGTGCCTAAGAAGGATATTGCTTCAGGAAATTCATTAACAGCTTATTCAGATTTAATGCCAACCCTCCTTCTCTTTAAACCGGGTATTCCCACTATGTCTAGATTTGAATAAGGGGCCTATCGCTTTGATTCAAAAGTTGCTGATTCAATAGCGGCAGATTCTATCACATCGGGTCCGAGAACAAAGATTAAGAAGACTCAAAGGAGTGAGTTAGGGCACTGTTAGCCCTATTCGAATAGGGGAGCCTACCTAGTTGATTACGGTCACTTTCCCCACTGCGGATAGATTAGTCAAGGAAAAGAGAAAGAGGATTCTTCAGGTTAAAGAATCGGAAATGCTCCGATCACAACGTTAGCTTAAAGAAAGGAATCACGATTTTCTTCTTCAATCCGAAACTCACTACTTCGTAACGTTGAAAGAACAAAAAAGGCTTCCAACTGCTCTTCGAGGACGGTACACGTTCTGTCTGTTCAATTTGCAAGGTGTGATCTCTAGCTCTGAAAGACCGACAAATTCATCCAAACTAGCTAGACTAAGGAAGAATCAGGTTCTTTCATTCAGTGCTATCAACTCCTGCACACCCTATTGAGTGAGAAATGAGGCATTTGAATATTCTTACTACTACGCGGTTGGCTGACTCTGCCTGTAATGCACTGACCTCGGAAGTCATGAGTGAATGCTTTTGGTGACGTAGACTGCTTATGTAAATGGGATTTCGTCCTATTCCCACCATCAGAAGTAAAGGCTACCACTATGAGAAGTGTCAATGTTTGGTACACAACCCTAGAAAGACATTCTTTGAATTGCTAAGTAGAAGCGCTGCAAAGACAGACTTTGACTACTTAGTAGAATGCAACCTCTCTTTTTATATGTTATATAGTTGTGTCTGAAGAAAGTAGAAGGAACTCCCAGAGTGTGAAGCCCCTTGGAGTAGGAGATGAGACTTGGTCTGGGGCAATTGCACCGTTCTCTCCCTCCGCACATAACTAATCGAGAACGAACTTCGCAATTAGAGTTCCGTGACTTCGCTCTGCAGATGTTTTCAGGACGAAGAGAAGACGGTGCTAGTCTTTGAGGGATGTCCGCTCTTGCCGCTGCACAAGTAACTGCTGTTGTTGCCGTTATCTTATCCGCTTGAATAAGCTCACTCTTGGTTAGCTATGAACACAGAGTGAAGAATCGTTAAGGCCAATCATTCCCTAGTCTCTCCTATATCCTATTGCTATTCTAGCTGGGATATTCTCTCTATTAAAGCATATAGGAATCAGAGGTAATATCGTATAAGTCTAGTCAACAATCATTCCTTTGGTTCCATTCGTTCGCTTTAAAGCACGAGCTGCAAGAAAGAGATGAGATAGATTTTCGATCTTGTACCCGCTTGCTTCGCATAGGCAACACAAGCAAAGGGTATCTGAGCAAGTGAGTCTCTGTTTGCTTTCTTGAAATCTCCTTCTTTTATTTTCTAATATATATATTAGAAATAGAATATAATAGAGAAGAGAGCCACAGGCCAACAACCAGTGACTAATTGTGTTAACCACATGTAGAAGAGTCTTGTAGTCGGGTAAACTAAAGAGAATATGTCTTTCCTGCGTCTAATTTATTCCTATAGGTTAAGCTCCCCCTCTCCCTTTAGAAGTTCCTTAATCGCATTGTGAAGATTCCGGTACATTGTAAGTTCCTCTTCAGAAAGAGGTAGAGATGAGATAGTTATTGCAGCTGAAGAAAGCTATCCACAAGGAAGGAAAACTCTTAGATCCGGATCCCAGTCGACGACTCTATTATCCTAACTTTCAGGTCTGTTCTATCAATAATGGGAGTGACTTTTGTTACGAGCAAAGAAGCAAGGGACTTTCGGAACTGAATGAAAACCATTCCTATCATGATGCCACTGCCACTAGTTCAGCAGACGGTCCCGGAACACTCACTAGAAAGCCCAATAGCCAATTTGCTTATTAAGATTTTGGCATTGTAGAAAATATTAAGACTGTTAGGGAGGGTTGTGCACGAACTGCGGAACTTCTCTTTTTCCCTTAAACTGGAAACTCCAAACAAAATCAAGGATTCTAGGCTCAATAAAGAGTTTGACTAATGGCACAGCATCGCTTACTGATGAAATCACAGCTGATGAAAGAAAAGACTAAGCCATTCTTGGTGTCCCAGCTTAACCCCACTAAACTAACTCTTTCTACTAACCCGGTGATAGAATAGGGAGAATTCCCTATTGAGTTACCTACCCTAAGGCGCGCATCTCCTCTTTTAAACAGTCAATTGCCCATGTGAAAGCTAAAAGCAGTGAAACCAAGGAAAGCAGTCTAGCAGTCAACAAGTCTCATCCCAGGGGTACTTTACCTTTACAGATAGAGAGGTCGTGGAAGACTATTATAAGGATCCGCCTCGTCTTCCTTCACACCCCAAAGAAAGAGTACTTTTCCAGGAGAAGGAGAGCTGTCGACTTGGGAACATCGCCTTTCGCCTAGTCTTGTTTGCCTTGGCCTGGAACCAGGTCAGCTAAAAGCATTTACGCCGGGTGTGGGATCTTTCCTTCTAGTAGCCCTTTCTCCTGCTTTTTCCCAGAAAATAGGGAAATGCCGGCTCTTCAAAATGAAACTTCTTCAACTCAAGCACCTAGCTACCGACTCTAGAGCAGCAACATCGGCAACAGAAAGGACTAGCTCCTCTTCCCCACTCCCACTATGTAGCAATTTTTGTTGTAACTGATGCCTTTCTTAGTTTACTTTTTACTGCTATCCCGGGTGCTTCATAATGGGCAGGGCCTCATGCTTATAGGCCTAGTCATATCTATCTGCCTGCTTATAGAGATTTTTTGTTTAAGCTATGACTGAAATCCGGTGTCAGCCTCTCTAGAAAGTACTGTCTGATATCCCCGGAATGCTGGGTGTCAAAATCCCTTCTCCTCTGGTCCCTCGTTGACACTTTCAAGTATTTTGTTCTACTCGCCCGCAACGCAACTTATCGTTGAATTTAAGCTAAGCCTTAATCTAATACCTTTTCCCTGCCATTCGTTTATGCCTTTTCAGG
Source organism: Flueggea neowawraea (assembly GCA_948243855.1). NCBI lineage: Eukaryota > Viridiplantae > Streptophyta > Magnoliopsida > Malpighiales > Phyllanthaceae > Flueggea > Flueggea neowawraea. Next base: position 2,441 of record CAODLS013605939.1, on the reverse strand, counting down.
TGGAGTGGTTATAGATAAGTGCTTCCATGTGCTTGTATAGGAGCGGATGCGGTTGCAGGTGAATAAGTGAATCCCTTAAGTCTACATGCCTTCCTAATCTCTAGGATTGATTCTTTCTGGCTTTCTTTTTCATTCTGGCTTTCTTTTTCATTCTGCTTTTCTTTTGAAGGGAGTAGTATAAGGCGGACTCCTAGAATTAGAATAAGGTTTCCCTATACCTATATAATAGGGTTAGATTTTTTCTCTTTTTCTTTTGTAATTCATCTTTTCAAGCGTAACCAATAGCAGAAAAAAAGGCAAGCCCTTAATTAAGTACTAGAATCTCTTTGAGATCCAATCCAGTAGATGTGGGTTCATCCGAGCCTCTTGTAGTTTCCTTTGCAGGTAGTTCCCTTCGTTTATCCGTTCTAGCCTTCCATTATCTTATATATCCTTTCTTCCCTGCGGTTTGAGTCCAGTTACGATAGTTAGGTCAATACAATAGTAAAGGGAGTGTCCTCTTTCTAAGCCTAAGCCCTTCTCTGTACTCAAAAAAAGAGAGCATATTTCCGCTAGCATATTTCTTTTTTTTGTACTCCCCTTTTTTCTAACTAGAAATGAGGGGTATATGCCGACAACAGGTGAAAGGCGCTTAGGCCTAATCTACATCCTATGCCATGTCTTTACTCCCAAGGGCCTTATTGATTGAACTGTAAAATCTTCCGGAAAAAAAGGAGACTACTTGAAAAGCTTTCAAACGAGCTTGTTTTTCATTACGAATAGTTGTTCACTCCAATTGGAGTTGAATCTCAAACCGAAGAGAAAGAAACTTTCGCTGCTGTTGTATAGGCAACTCTTGCTTCTGGAGGGTCAACTAAAGGCATTGGCTGTCACACTTCCTGCCTTGAGAAAAGTGCCTCATACCTTGGGATAGACTGAACATCTGGAATGCCACTATCGGTAAGAGAATAAAGTGTCACATAATAGTACGTAAAGCCTATAAGTTAAGTACGCAGGGTCGAGATAATAAGAACCTTCGACATCGGGCTAGTAATATTTTTCCTCAACAGACCTAAGCGAATAGACCGTTCTCCCCCCTTGGTACAGCTATAGCAGCCCTAACCCTTAGCCGGCTGTTCGAAAGCCACACTAAGAAGTGGAGGAGGGGATTCCAAAGCAACTGTGACTCATGCAGTAGACAAAGTAATTTCTACTCAAAGAGAAAGGAAATCCCATTGAGTAGTTCCGGATATCATAAAAATGAAAGAAAAAGGGCTTCCTTGGGCAGTTAGGTTAGGTGCGAAAGGAAAGCTCAGTATGGGGGTTGTGTACAGTGGATGTTGGGGGGGTACCATCTTGGTTCAAGTGAATGCATCTGAGTTAGCAAGCAGGTCGGGTACAAGAGAAAAAGAATGTGATCTTCAGGTTCTGAGTGAGCTAGGCAGTCATTCTCCTACTCTTTTCAATGTCTGCTCCTCTTATGGAAAATAGGAAGTCGGACTTTGAATCTGCTTATTCAATCTCTTGTCCAGATTAATATATCACTCCACCAGGGCTGTTGGCTTTCGCTCCTCTCCCTCTCGCTTTCGCTCGAGTTCTATCTTACCCTATCCCGTTGGTCGAGCCTCTTTCTCCTCTCCGAGTGACTTTCTTTCCTCCAATCTTGAGAATCCAATAAATAGTATATGGGGCTACTAGCTAGCTCCTCGAAACTACTAAGAACCTTCCGACTCCTCTTATAGTAAGTTATAGAGCAAAGGGCTGCCGGATTGAGATCTTTATCAACTATTAAGCCCAACCAAGGCCTTGCACATATCCTTGTTGCGCTTCCTTTCTCATACTCGATAGAAAGAGTATCGATTCCTACCTGCGGAGAAGACTGATAGTTGGACTTGCTCGCATGTAAGAGAATGGAAAAGAGAAGGAATGGAAGAAAGACGGAAGGTCAAAGAAATCTCATAAGAGTAGACATGAGCTATCTAGTCTTGCGTTGTGGGACAGCAATCAAAGTCAACCACTCAATGCGACCCGTCAGGTTCGAACTGACATAGGTTCATGTCAACCTATCTTACACCAACAAGGAGTCGCTTTGTTAACGCAGTTCGGTTAGCGGGCGGGCCGCCTTCCTACATCTGCGGGCCCACCGGTTTAAAGAGTCCTCTATCCGGACTCCCCCCAGACCTCTGTCTGGCCTGGGAAACTTCTCTAAGCTCTCGAGCTCCTGTCTCCTCGCTTAAAGCGTTTCCGGCTCACCCCTAGCCGGAAACTAGCCTTTCCCTGGAAGAAGGGGAAACTTCTTTTTTTTCCCAGAAAATGAAAAAATTCCAATTTCTTTAAATAAGAGTTCAATTGAAACCTTCTTTCTTCGATCAAAAAACGAACAAGATCAGAAAGCCCATCATTAGGGCAAACAATGCAATAGCTTCCGTTAGGGCGAATCCTAGAATGGCATAGCCAAAGAG
>CAODLS013603771.1:0-15421 GCA_948243855.1 Flueggea neowawraea | reverse complement strand
AAACAGCATCAGTCATCGCCTTTGTCAACCATGGAGATTAAAACCTATGTACAACATATTGGAAATCAGAGGTTCTCTGACATGGACAGTCTTACAAGATCAGGTCCACTGAAACCCAAGGATAAGGCTAGTATTACCATGCCTTTTTCAAAATAAATTTACTTCTAATTAATGCGTTAATTGTTATCATCACTTACTAATTACAAATGACTTATAGTAGGTTAATCTTTTTTCAATTTTCAGGCTGCTGATTCTGGAATATTTAACAGCCAAGGGATATACCCTCAACCCACTAGCACATCATATCTTTCAGGGAAAGAAGTATGGAGAATTCAGTAATTCATATTTTTAAAACAGCAATTAACATGATTTGAATTTTGGTTTAAGTTGCAATGAAGGACAAGAACATGTATTTTTCTCACGTCTTTATGGCATTAGTTTTGAGAATTCTTTGCTTGTGATCTCTTTTCATGCTACGCATGGCATGTTTCATTCTTCTAGGGTAAACTTGGAAACCTGAATTTAAATGATATGTAGAATTTTACATTTAAAATCATCATTTCAAATTCTATCATCCTGTATCTGGATGTCTTTTAAATTCAATGTGCTCATTCGTCTTGTATTGGTTGTTTCATAATCTGTATGTAGGTGCTCATGACTTGTGAAAATTTGACAGGACACTCGTTATCATGTCATTTCAAATCCATGTTTCAAAACCAAAAAAAGTTCACATGTTGATTTGTAATTAAAATTAAATCCAACTTCCTGTCTAATTATGCAACCTAAACCATGGACTTGGATTTAAAATGTCGAATTCCAAATTCCCAGCTAAAATTCCTCTGCTCAAACACTCCGTTGACATTATGAATGCTTGTTTTTGTCCTGAAATAATTTATTTCATTCAACCTCATAGGTGATAGACTTTCCTTCTGTAAATCATTGTGAAATCTTTTGGCTTTTTCTGGAATTTGTAAGTGCAGGATGTGACAGTAATCTTTCGAAGGAGGGGAGGTGATGATTTGGAGCAAAGTCACAAACAATGGTCACGAACTGTGCATTCGTCTCCAGATGTAATTGAGATGACTTTTGTCCCTATCATAGATCTCATTGTTGGAACACCTGGAAAGGAGCATTTGACTCGAGCAATTGGTCTATATCTTGAATGTAAGGAATCGAATTTGGACTAGTTTTAATTTTTTATTTCTGTGATGTTCTGATACTGAATTAATTATTTTTTGAATAATTGTTTACAGACAAGCCTCAGATAGAGGAGCTGAGATATTTTCTAGATTTTCAAATTCCTCGAATATGGGCCCCTATACAGGACATGTTTGCTGGCCACCAAAGAAAGGAACCTGTTTGCCCATCTTTACAATTCAGTATGATGGGGCAAAAGCTTTATGTCAGCCAAGAGCAGGTGTGTGGTTATTTGTGGTCTTTTGCAATTGTTTTAGCATCCAAGGCAAATATATCTCTTATATATTTTAGGGAGAGTGTGCAGTTTAAACCATACTTGGGAACACTTTTGGCACAGATGAAAATTTTCTCTCAATTATAATCTTGTTAAAATTGGACAACTCCTCTTGCGAAATTTGACCACTTTTGGCATTCCATTTTAATGATGTCTACACATGGCCTTCTTACAACAAACTACATGTAGATGTAGTTCAGATGTCAGCAGAGGGCCGAAAGTGGTTTATTTTTGTTAGATCGGAGCTCTGATTAAGACGGAATTTTCATTAGTATCAAAAGTGTTACAACTTTGAGGTTACAATTGAATCTTAACCTTATATTTTATATTGGTGTCTTTTTAAAGCATTACCTTGGAATCTGTGGACCTCTCTAAATTCAGGCTTTTAATTATTGGTTTTATTATGCATACAGATATCAGTTGGGCGGAAGCCAGTGACAGGGTTGCAATTGTGTCTTGAAGGAGCCAAGCGAAATAGGCTACGCATTCATGTTCAACACTTGCAATCTCTACCAAAAATCCTTTTCCCTTACTGGGATTCCCATGTTGCAATAGGTGCTCCCAAGTGGATAGGGCCTGAGGAGCAAGATAGCCGATGGTTTGAAACAGTGAAATGGAAGAATTTCTCTCATGTGAGCACTGCACCAATTGAGAATCCCGAGACATTTATAGGCAACCTATCCGGGGTCTATATAGTCACAGGCGCTCAATTAGGGGTATGGGATTTCGGGTCAAGAAATGTTCTGTATATGAAACTTTTGTATTCTAGGCTACCGGGGTGTACAGTACGAAGATCTTTATGGGACCATGTCCCAAACGACAAGTCAAAAAAAGTCCCTGCTGTAAATACCATCTCAGGTGACTCTAGTTCAGGTTCAAGTGAAAACACAATAGGCAAGAAGTTGACGAAGTTTGTTGATATGACCGAGATGAGCAAAGGGCCACAAGATCCTCCAGGTCATTGGTTGGTTACTGGCGGAAAGCTTGGTGTTGAGAAAGGTAAGATTGTGTTGAGACTGAAGTATTCCTTGTTAAATTATTAAATTTGCGAGTATGGTTGGCGTGATGTTTGCACAAGCTGTTCTTTTGCCGTGTTCTGCCTGCACATGCATCTGTATGAGTATAGACTTCAACTGGATTAGCAGCGCGCACTGGCAGTGAGGTCGTGTTAGGAGGTGTACTGTGAACATGGGATGTTTGATGTTTTTTCCTGTTCCAGGAACCTGCTTTCTTCGTCAAGTTGTCAAAGTTGTGAATTTTGTAAAGAATTTAATTCCTCGCCAGGTGATTATGTTATTTGTGATGCCAATCATTGTTATTGTGCATATGTTCAAATATAGTAGCAATGTAACTCGTCTTTAAACTCATGTTTTTGCTTGGTCTCCATCATGAACATAAGAGCAGTTCCTATTTAAAAGAGCTCGAACTGTCAGGATTGCATCTATGGTCAATCAATAGGTCCTCGGATCTTTTCTTCTCTTCTATACGATAAATCGCCATCTCATAGCACCACCACGACACCGATTCTCGTTCTTATTCCAAGCCCCCCATGCCGTGACTTCGACATGAATGAGTTGAAATAAAAAATGATTATTTTTGTGAGGCGTTAATTCGTGTTATCGTGTTGTAATCGTGTCATGTCATTTATATATTACAAATTATTATACAAGACATAAACATTACAAAAATTGAATTTGTGTCAATCGTGTTGTGTCGTTCGTGTCGTCTCACAAAATCGTGTTGTCGTGTAAAAAATTGGCAGCGCTCAGTACGTCATTAGCCTCATTGGCCGCCTCGTTGTTTTAGGCCGGCCATGGCCATTTCTTTTGGATTATGAAGGAAATTACCCCTGTTTTAACATGCTTTCCAGATTTATTTTCCTCATTCAATTGTAGGAAGGAAAATATATTTTTTTTATCTTCTCCACCATTCTTTTTCGTCATTAAAATTCTTCATTACACTTTCCTTCTTTTATCTATTCATAGTCCAAGTTACTGTGTGATCATCTTTATGCATCACTTAATCACTCCTTTTTTTTTCCTTCCTGAAATTAAGTCGCACCAAATTTTGTTGGTATCGGTAAATCATATAAGCTATAAAATTCATTTTTGGTCAGAACGCGATATCCACAAAAATTGACCGTTCTATTTTTAAAACTATATACGTCAGCGGAACTGAAGTAATCATTTTTTGAATTGCGAAAATGATATAAATGATATTGTGAAGTGAAGTAGCATTTCAATAGTTCACACTAATGTAACTATCAAATCAAAGTTGAATCTCTATCTACCGTAGGTGAATCTGCACTTAAATAAATGATATTTATTTATTACATAAAAGCACAAAATAGCGCTTGAAAGCATAGGTGCATTTACCGACCTATGTATAACCGGCCACATAATATACACTTTTTAAAAACTTTTTACGAACTCTATCACACAATCTTTCTTTTTTTTTTTCGAAAAAGAAAACAAAAGAAAAGTTGATAAACATGATAAGTTTACTAGAGTTGACCGCCCTCAAAAGTCTGTCCAAAATGCCAATTTGAAGGCACAACGTTGTAGCTGGTAATGGTCTTGCCATCACTAGTGGTAACTCTAAAGGAGAGGCTTTGCCCATCGAGGTATGAATTACTCTGCCAATTTTGGCCCCAATTTCTTGCCATTGTTCGCCACCCCGTCTTCGACCCTTTAATCGACACTGCCGTAATGTCCCCAGCTCCACCCACATTGGTTATTAACACCAAGTTGAAGTATGAATGTCCATTTATTGTGAATCTTATTCCTCCTTTCTTCACACATGGCACCCTGCCAAAATCAAGAACAACTTTGTCAAACATGTCCATTTAATCTGACGATTTCTGGTATAATTACTGAGTATATAACTACGATACAACACAACTGACATGATATTTATTTTTTGTTATATTTATGTCACTTTTAATTACGTGAGACACATAGATGATATGTTACAATTACTATTTTTTTTATCATAATAGTCAAATCTTATACTTTAGAGTTGATAATGCATATGTCCAACTAGTATAAACTGTACCTTCTGAAGAGTACAGGAACGATGCCGGCTCGGTATTGTGCAATCTGCACGAAAGCTGGCTCAGCCAAGTCAAAGTGTTGCAGCGGGGGATTGCACCAACCACCATTGTCATTAGCAAGCGCATAATTTGGAGGGCAGAAGTTGGTGGCTGTGACGGTGATGGTACCGGGGTGACACCATTTAGGATCGTTGTTGCATCGTATTTCAAAGCACGCGCCACAACTTAAGCCTTTGTTGAAAAGAGCAGTGCTTAGAGCTGCTGTTTTTGTTCCGTAGCCCTGGCTGTACAAGTTCCCATATCCACACGCACCTCCTGCACCATTACAATTTTTAGCATTGGACCCATGTCCCTATATTACGTTTTGTGATCTACACTTGTAATTATGAGTGTTCAAATTTCTCATCTTTTTACATTTCAATACTATATTTTTAATAATAAACTCAAATTTTTTTTAGTATAACGTGGTTTGAATCTAAAACGTTAAGTTCTACAACTTACACACCTAACCAATTAAACTAGTTTCAAGTCATAACTGGAAATTTTTTTGTTACTACTAACATGACTTTTAGCATAATGATAAATAATATATATATGTGACAATGGTATTGAAGTCAATACATTATTCTTTATTATCATAATTCAATTAATAGAAAAGGAGACAAGATTTTACTACAAAGTATAAAAGATTCTTACCCATTGTGCCTGAAGCATCACCGCCACCGTAAAATGTGGCATGGGCGCTCTGCCAGCCACCATAGTCTCCAAAAGCACGGTAAAACCAAAATTCAAAGAGCAGAAAAAATGTAAAAAATTCCATTCCTAGTCTTCCCATACATATTGCTTTGGCTTAATTATAAATGAGTGTGTGTATTATGAAAAATATAGAGAAGAAAATCAAAGCTCAATTAGGCTTGTTTGTGTGTATATTTGAGGGTATGTTGCCTACATATATACCAGAGGAGTATAGTCATGAGTGAAGAGGAATTAAATGCATGGCTTTATGAAGCCAAAAAGAAAATTTGTGAGTAGAGGCTATCACATTTTGTGCCGACCAAATTGCAAATTAAAGATGTCATCTGATTTAGGATTATTAATTAATTAAGCATTCTTTGTTTATATAATTCTCATGCCACAAAAATAAATGTTCCAAATTGGGCCCTGCATTTAACTAGTTTATTTTGGTTTGACATTTCCTTTTAATTATGTTTGGTAATCTGAATTTCAAGTACTATTAGTACTATCCACTACATGTGCACTATCTCAATGTGACAATATCAAACCATATAAAAACTATCTAATTTTGTTCTTATAATATACTAATTAATTTTTTCTTCTAGAAGAATATGTCTTGCTGACTTTAATTATTTTAATAAAACTACAAATATGGTGGATATATTATGGAAAAATACTGGTGTTTTGAATTGAGACAAGTTTTTTTATCTTAACTCAAGTTAATTTATTAAACTCTCTCTACCAGTTTATCGGACTATTCCTAAAACGTATATTAAAATGAAGATAGTTACGTAAATTCATACGAGTTGGAATATCTTGAGTTGAGACATCAAACATTACACATATATCATATATCATACGCACAACAAAAATGTCAATGCTTGTCTTTGGTTTTATTAGTTAAAAAGTTTATTTTTGGAAGACGAAGCTATATATCATTTAGGAGTTTTAAGGAGTCGTTCACCGACTGAGATACACTCACGGGTGATGAAGTAGTAGAACACAACGAGGGGGAGTGACACGTCAGCAAAATATTTGGACAGTTGGACACATGTGAGTAAGATCAATGTTAACTTAGTCAACAATTGATTGGGTGGCCGTTGACATGCTGGCCGACCAAATAAGGCGTTTTTTAAGATTTTGGGTATGACGTGTAAATCCGAGCTGAGCTGGACTTCATTTCTCTAGTTACCAGTGCACAATGGCATTTGATTTTTTTTTTCCCTTTCCTGTTACGTTTTTTGTGCTGCCACATTAATTATTAAGTCTTGCAATGAGAGTGTTTTCTTTTTCATTATAACTTTCCAGAGAACCAATTACAAGAGCACAAGCTAAGAAGTTCAAGAAGCCTTGAGTTCATACATTTGAGCAATCGCAGAATGTCCTTGCGCCCTCCCAAACTTCAAAATTTACAAATGTGAGACTTATCTATACCGCTATTAAAAGTATGGATCCCATAAAAACAAAAAAGAAAATTACTAAATTACCAACCTATTATCATGAATGAAATTAGGCCATGTACTTATTAATACATGTGTACTTTCAATTTAGGCCAACTTTAAGACGAATCGTAGTATGAATGAAGTTATTAATACACACGTCTACTTCCAATTTAGTTCAATCCAGATAATAATAGAACAAATCATACATTTATAAAAAAACCAATAATAGATGGACATATATGAGTTTATTGCCTTTTTACTTTGATTAGATCATATATAGTTTATGGGATTGGATAGTTTATTATTAGATTAAAACTATTTCAATAAATGGGCGCTTGTGGTAGAATCGATCACCTGTAAGCTTGTGGAGAATGTGGAAGATAGTATTTCGTGGGCACATTCAAGCTCTGGAATATATTCTATTAAAAGCTCATGGAATATTCTTCGGGGCTTTCAACCAAAAGTTGCTTGGCACAAGTTATTATGGGGGAAAAATCACATTCCCGGCCTAGTTATTTTTTTTTTTGCTTGCTTTACTCAATAAGCTTGCTGTCGAAAGTAGGCTGCATAAATGGTGGGTGTTGGCAGACGATGTTCGTGTGTTGTGTGGCCCGTTTCCTGAAAGAAGTAGACGAGAGATTTGCGGGTTCCATCGGAAAGCAGGAGGGAAGTCGTTACGAAGCCAGATTCGAGGAGTGGTTTTGGCTGCTGCTGTGTACTGGATTTGGTCTGAGCGAAATGCTGCCATCTCTACTCAAAAGTCTTGCAGACTATTGATCATGTTATTCAATGTGTTTGTTTCAGTGTTAGATACAGATTTGGGGGGATAATTCTTTCTTTCTGCTTTGATTAGCATACTGGATAGTTGCTAAGATGCACAAGGAGGGTTTTGCTGCCGTTTTCGTTGTATACAACTTTTTTTAGGCAACAAAGGCAAATAATTATTGACCGAAAAAATATACTGAAACCAAACAGGCAAACACCATCTTTTAGAGAAGAGTATTAACGTCTAGGGATAGGCTGCCGATGACACGTAACAAACTAGCCACATCATTCTTTGTCCCACGTAAATCCTCTCCAGTCTTATGCATAGTCTCACCATGAAAGGATGATGTAGTCTACAGTCTACTAAGCTTCTTTCTAGTTTCTCCGAAAGGGAAAAGAAATATTTTGGGCTTTCGGTCTCTTCAGACTGGACTTAAATCTCGGGCCTCATTTCACAGCTACACTGTTCTGTTGGGGAGGGCTTCATTTACTGGATCACTTTATTTTCATGGGCTTTTAAGGATTTCCACTTTTGTTTTTTGTCCAGGAAAGATTTTCACTTCAACATGGGTGTGCTACTCCTACTACACAATTATTTGACTCAAAGAAAAAAATATTGATGTCTTGATTGAGACAAGTTTTTCTCATCTCAATTAGATACAGTTTATAAAATTTTCTTTGCTAGTTTGCTAAAATATCTCTAAAAGCGTAGATTATCTCGTAATTTGTGTACGGTTGGGACAGGAAAAATTTGTCATCATCAAGATACCAAGCATTGCTCTTGACCCAAATTCAAATTATTTCATATTGTTGGGTAAAACATCACTTTCTTTTTTTTTTGATAAGCAAAACATTGCTTAGTCTATTTATTTAATAATCCTTTTGATAATAGTTGAAATATATTTTTCTTATGGTCATTTTCGCTAACCACACTCCTCCTTTGATTATTACAAGAAAGTTAGGGTTCTTGACGATCTGGCCGCGCTTAATTGCCACCGATTTCCAAGACTTGTACATAATCACGGACATAGTGGAGGCCAACTTCATTTAAACTAGCAACGACGTTATATATTAACCTGGCTATATGTAGTCGCAACATGTAGCCACGCCGTTTGACGTGTAATAATGGATGTGCTTCTGTTTTACCCTAGTCTTTCTCAAACTTTTGCTTTTACCAGATTTGGTTGGTCACCTACAATGTCTACCTCAACCCTTGATATGATCACTATTAAATGATTTAAGAAGACAATGCTCTCTCGTGGAGTATACGACCATACAATTGAAAGAATTCTTCAGTAAAATTTATCTTAAAAAACAAAAAAAGATAGTGCAGCTAGAGTAGCACGCCACATTGGACGTGCTACTGTAGCGAAACACCCAATTTTGCGTCACTTGACGTTGAGTTGGACAGGCAACCTAACGCTACATTGGGGGTGATGCACTATTTTTTAGGCCGGTTGGACATGGCCTCAGTGAAGAAACCAAAATCAAAACCTGGTGGAAACTCTAATAACAAAGAGTGACTTGATTATTTTATTTTATAAAAATAAAATTTAAATGTAATAGTATAATTAAGAAAAATATTATATATATATATACACACGTATATTTATACATAATAGCGCACACACTTTTAAATATACTAGTTAAATCTAACATATATGAGGAAGATTCCACTTACTGCAAGAGTAAATTTTTTTAACTTACACTTTATTTTTACTATTTATTATTTTTTAATTTAGTGGTGAAAATTAAATTAAAAAAATAAGTTACATCAACAATTAAATTTAAAATAATAAATAGTAAAAAAACTTACTCTTAAAATAAGTATAACCTTATCAACATATTTCCCATATTATATCTATTATATGTCCTACATACTCCATATCCTACGTACCCATGACAGAAACTTTCAATCAAGTGAAGCTTACTAGACTCCTTCAAGAGAAAAAAAAAAAAGAGAATGTCCAGGGATTACGAATACACTTAAAGCATTTTAGGGACTGAAGGAAAAAAATTAAAGTAATAAAAGGATTACATTGCAATAGTAGTTTTCTCGTTTAATAACCAAGTCAAAATGAACCTGGCCTCATCTTTCCTTTCCCTAGACCCGGTGAACCGAACCACAATCGAATTGGTTAAAACCAAAATTGGAATTGAAATCGGCCGACTAAAACCAAAGGATTACGGTTTAAATTCCGGTTCGATCCTTCTAGAAAAAGTCGAACCGTCGGTTTCGAACCTGTATGAACCGGCGGTTCAAACTGGCGATATGAATGGCTACCCAACCGTTGGAACTGGTTCCAACAGTCATATCTTTTTTTTTTTCTTTTCTCTTCAATTCTATAAATACTCTTATTCCAGTCATACTAATTTTACACAATTTTTTCTTTCTCAAGCTCAATCTCTTCTACACTCTCACTCTCTGAAATTTCATTTTGCTCTAAATTTCTCTTATTATTTATTTATATATTTTATTATTGTAATTACGTTTTTTATATTTCTTAAATTTATTTTTTGCAATTACAATTTTCAAATTCTTTCTACTTTTCTGCTATAGTTTAATTTAGTTATTTTATTATTTTATTGTATTTAATTAATATTTGCATATTTATTTTGAAGTAATGAAAAATTTTACAAACCGGAAAAAAAATTGACGGGATAAAATAGCAGATTAAAAACAATTTTTTTGGAAAAAAAGAGGGAATAGAACTGAAACCGAACCGACAGTTGAACCGGTCAAAATCGGTCTAACTCAGAACTGAAATTGTTCATCTAATTAGGTTTGAAGTTATCCCAATCATGTCCAACTTAATTTGACGTTGTCTAATTGAGAGCTAAAATAGTAATTTAAGGCTTAAATAGTTTGAAAAATCACGATTTTACAATACTAAAATAAATATTAAGTTAATTAATTGGTTTAATGAATACACAACCTACTTATATAGTATTTGTCACCTATAACTATACGAATTTTTAAATCTCCTGAACTTGTAAAATGTTCAGCATTTAAGGGTTTGAATGGCCTATGTAAATCTATTTAAGACCCAGGCAGTGCATCACATATGTCCAATTTATAATAAAATACACAAATTAGTTTTGTTTATGCCTATATGTATTGCATTCTTAACTGATGACAAATGTTGTTAATTGTTTTTTAAGAGTTTCACGCCTATAATACAACATTTGTGTAATATGGATGGAATCATGTAAACATATATTCAAGTCCTTATTTGTTACAAACTTTACAAGTTCAGCTAAGGGTAATTTGATCCTTTGAGTATGCAATTTGAAGTGGCAAAAGCCACAGGTGCTGTGTATACATTACTATGCCTAATTAATTCAATCTAAAAGGTTTAATACTATAAAATAAAAATACATAAAAATATTTTTTAATACTGTATACGCATGTGTGCCTTTAGTAAATTGAATATAAATATAGATTGTGTAATGCTTATGATTTTGAGAGAATGATATCGTCAATTTTAATACTGTAAATGTGTTATATATTATATATATACTTGTACAAGAGCCAAAGAATTCTACTATTTTTTTTGGACTATGACCCAAAGAGCCATACACCTTTTTCTATAAGTCCCAAAGAGCTAAACTAATACAAGGAAATTAAGTATTATGTAAATAAGGAAAATATGCTGTGATTATATCATCTGACAAATTAAAAATTAGTAGCTTAGCAAATTGCTTAACAAAGTAATAGAAATAGTGACATTTTTTAAATCTGAAATTTGCTAATATACTTAGTGGATTGTTCACAAAAAAAAAACATGTCCAAAAAATAATCAAACCAAAATCATAATCAGCAATTGTATTGTAGCAAATTGATACTGAAATTACCTCTAGTATTAAAAGATTGAGAGTTCACATTTTCATGATAGTAAATACAATAGCTTATAAAAAACCAGCATCGTAATTTCACTAAATTGAAGTGAATCTATTTTTTTTAATTATAAAACATAGATAATTATATTTTTATCTTCCATTATGATTCTCCGGCAAGTTAATGCAGCAACGTCTAGAGATCCATCAATTTATAGGGTAGGAAACATAGATTTAAATCGAGTGAAAGAGAGAAATTAGAGGAAAGAAATGGCCATATCATGCCTTGCATTGCATTGCATTGATTTAGAGCTGAGGTTGGTTAAGTTTTAGAATAGGCCTACCGCAATTAAGAAAGACGCACGTACTAAATTAGGCAGCTCCAAATGTAGCATTTGTTTAGGAGATAATTAATATTTAGGCCTCGAAAACTGTACTGAAGAAGAGTCCTATAAGATATGGCCACCCATGACCATGACCACCGCAACGACGTACCAAAACCAACCACCGCCACTGCCACGTATTTATTGATCGGCCTCTCAAATTCAACGAAATGAGAGCATTTTTAATATACTCTTTAAAATCTAAAATTCACTATTAAAAGAAATTAATTCTAAAAAATAAGACTAATACTTATTTTATAATTTATATATAGAATAAAGAGTTATTTTAACTCTATATTTTGAATAGCCAAAATTATTCGTTAATTTTGGATGTGAACTGGAACTCATACCTAACAATTCCTTTTTGGGACACGTCGCATACATGCACTTGGCTTACATATGGGACGATTGGGCTGCTCAGTCGAGTCAATTAACCCCACAAATTTACTAGATCTATTATTTAATTTCTTCCAAATTTAATAATATATAATTTCATATAAATAACTAATATACTATAATAAAAATATTATTATGCTTTAAATTTGAACTTATTCAAGTCCTTTACATATTAAATTGAGCTAATTTACAAATTGGATTTCAAACAAAATTAGGTTAGCTCATTTAAATTAATTAGGCAAAACATGAACTTACTCTTACGAAACGCAATTACAGCTCGGTGGAAATTATTATGTGGAGGAGTGAATGGATGAAGTTGATGGTTTATAGGTTGAGTGAGGACAAGGGGTGAGTATTCCTTCAGTTAACCGAACCAAACCTGACCAAAATAACCGTATAAGGTAGAAAATCAAACCAATCGAACCGACAAAAAATAGTCGGTTATTTTGATTTTTTGGGTTATTCAGTTTTTTTTTTACCAAAATGGATTTCACTACAAGAAAATGCAGGATTGTGACAAATTTGTCACAAAACACCCAAGCAACGGTCAACCTCCAATGGTTGACTAAGTTGTGACGAAATAGGTCGCAAACTTTTGTGACGAACAAAATTTTGTCGCAATAATTTGCAGGAAGATTCCCGCCAATTCTTTGAGACAGGAATTGAGACAAAAAAATTATTGACGGAAGGAGTGGTGGATCAACATGAAGGAATTGCGACCAAATAATTTTTCATCTCAAAATTAGTGACCAAATGGACGCAATTTTAGTGACGAATTCGTCACAAATCTGTTTAGTGACCAATTTGTCACAAACCAATTTAGTGACCGATTTGTCACAAAACAAATTTGGTGACCATTTCGTCGCAAAACAATTTAGTGGCCAATTTATCACAAAGAATACATTGCGACTAAATGGACACAATTTTAGTTACCAATTCGTCGCAACGCTTAAAATTAATCTAGACATTATTCATAAAATTAAATATTTTTAATGTTATATTTCTTAAATTTTTATACAATGATTGAAAATTACTGCAACGTAATGAGATAATAATATATGATTGTAAAACTTCTGTTTGTTTTAATGCTATATTTCATAAATTTAATCCCAATGACTCATCACAAAACATATTTTTTGGTGATGTGATAAAATATAAAATATCCGTAAATGGAAATAGATGAAAATTTAGTAACCAATTAGACGCAACTTTTGTGACCAATTGGTCGTAAAGTGTAGTGACGAATTGATAGCAAAAATTAGTGATCAATTCGTCACAAACTAGTAAATTTTAATAATTGGGTGAAATATATATATATATATATATATATTATATTGGTTCAATGTTTCCAAGCACTAATTAAATGTAAAAAAATCTCAAATTAGTAATTAATGTATATTTTATGCTAATGAACATAAGTACATGCCAATTTATAATGCATTTTCTTAGGCGAACAACTTAAATCATACACGATTATATCGTCGAATTGATAACAATTGAGAAATTTTCAAAAATTGGGTGGAAGTTTTAGAATTATAACATTACAAATAATTAATTTGTTATATTAATGAAGGTTAAGAGCGTGAAAATTTGAATGGAAAAATTAAAAAAATACGACCAATTCCTCGCAAAATTAATTGGTCGCAAAACACTTTTCCACTTAAGTCCAATTTTCCAATCAAACAATTATTTAGTGACCCATTCGTCACAAATCTGATGTAGTGACCAATTGGTCGCAAAATTATTTAGTGAACAATTGGTTGCAAAGGTTTTAAGTGTACAATTCTAAATTGAAGGAGGGCCTTTGAAATTTTGGAAAAAGTTTTGGCGGTTTACTTAGAAAAAATTGAGACAAATTGGTCGCATTATTTGATAAAAATGCGACCAAGTGTGTTTGTGACCAAATTTGTCACAAAAGCTTGTGACCAAATTCGTCACAAAGTTGTTGGGCTTTAAGCCGAATCTAACTCACATCCGTGCAGGTATTCCCATTTTCCTCAAACCCTAAATTCATCTAACACACACACCCTCTTCTTGCCTCTAACAATTCGCCGCTCTTTCACTCTCTCTTCGCCCCGCTCTCTCTCTGTCTACCCTCTCTGTCCGGCCTACCCTTGCTCTCTGTCCTGTCGAAGCTCTCTCTCTCGTTCTGCCTCTCTTGTTATTTGTCTCCCAAGTGATGAGATTTAAATATTTCTTTGACATGTTGTTTTGTAACTTTGGGTATGTGTTTTTTGTAATGAACTTTTGCTCATACTGCTCAACAGGGTAATTTTGTTTCATTGGATTGAGTTAATTTTTAACATTTTTTGCTGATTTGTTCTGTTTATGTTTGGTTAGTTATAGCTGTTACGATAATTTATAGTTTTTGTAATCCTTTGTTGCAGCTTATTACGGACGTAAACATTGTTGTCGCAGTTGAATCCATCCAAGCTCTTGGAAATCTTGCCCGGGGTCTAAGAACCCACTTCTCAGCAAGCTCTCGTTTTTTAGATGCAAGTTGGATCCTTTATTACTCCGTAAAAGTTAATAATTAGATCCTTGAATTATTGCCTGTTATAACTAGATTTTGCAAGCCATTGGTACGGCTTGAACACTATTTTCTGTCACATAACTTTTTATTAGTTGTCTCTCTGTTATTTTATTGAAGCTTGCTAGTTTGATGGTATAACTATGGAAAAATCAAAACGAAAAATGGTAAATTAAGATCTGTATGTTATCATTAATGTGAATGCACTTGTTTTGTGAAGTGTTTATTGAGATGGATTTATTTGTGAAGTGTTTAGTTTAGATGGATCGATTTGATGACACTTCTTGAAATTTGTTATGGATTTGTGAAGTGAAGATTTATATGTTTGAAGTTAAAAATTTGAGACTCAAATGTTGTAGCAGATAAGCTGACAAAATATATTTGTATGGACTGAATTTTTGTTGTAGTTACTGTTTTATGTTCTTTTGTTTTTTTGCTTCTTTTGTAAAAATTCTTTTTAATTTTTCAGATACATGGCTCATAAGCACGATGGTCAGTTCCCTCATCTTCGTATTGTGGATGGGAGGTAATTTCGTTCACTAATCTTTTTTGCATAAATTTTTTGTATAAAGTAAATTCAAAATGTATACATATTTATTAACTGTTTTTTGGTAGACTCGAGCCTAGTTGGAATGTGACATTTTGGATAACTCGAACCATTCAGAAGAGCGTTTGTGCAAATGTGGTTCATTGGAAGGATGCATCAGAGTCATCCAAGAATATTTGGTATAACGATTGGAAGACAAGTCAAAATATATTCTTATAATTTAGTATTTTTAAAAAAAAATCTTAATCAAATATATTGACATA
>CAODLS013603711.1:0-32610 GCA_948243855.1 Flueggea neowawraea | reverse complement strand
ATTTAATAAAACATATAATAATATTTAAATCGTCTTTTTTAGTACAATCCTAATGAATGAACCAAAAATAAGATTTCTACCATTTTAATTTATTATAAAATAGCACAAATCATGATAATAATTTCGGGTTTGATCTCAACTCACTAAAGTACAAGTCTTGGTTTTCAAGATGAACTAGAGCATGAAATTTGAGGGAAATTGAGAGTAGAGCTTGCCTTACACGGATTTGAGGAAGAATTGAGAGACGAAATATTGGCTTTATCACTTTCAATCTTGTTCATCAGCGTGATTACATTTCTGGCTGCTTCATAGCATGACCCACAAATTACATTTCTTGGAGGCCTTAACAGAAATGGCATTGAACTACACACAGAGCAGTCCATGCCTTTGTGTTTGCAAAATGTGGAAGAAGAAGAAGAAGAAGAAGAAGAAGAAGATGACGATGATGACGATGATGAAGAAGAAGAAGATAGAAGAGAAGGAGAAATGTGATGATTTATATATAAATGTATAGTGAATTTATTGGATTATTGATGAAAACCTTCCTTAATTGTTAATTCTTGAACATGCATTATGCATATTTCTTAGACCTTTTTTTATTCGCATTATTGCTCTTTAATTTGATAGGGAACCACCATGCTTCATCTTTAGTTCATATATTTTAACTTGAATACCAGCCTTTTCAAGGGATATTATATCCAACGACTTTTATATTTTAAAGGGCACGGACGGTATCATGAATGCACAGACACTTAATTCAACAACAAAATCATTCATTCATTGTTCTTATGTAAACGATATTGAGACACATTTTATGTTCATGGTTTATAAAGAGTAACTAACCATTAACTTGTTTTATAAGTTGTATGAAGAGAAATAGCCAATGAATTGATACCAGTCTGGTTAGATTAGAAAAAAACTTTCGCACTTGAAGTTAATTCAAGTGGTTAAGTGAGTGCTTTTTAGAGTTAATGTTAGGATTTATTCCGTTATAATAAAAAAGAAATAGCAAAAAAAAATCTCTTTATATTTAGTATATAGTTAAAGGGGTAGAATGGTCAATAATGGGAGGTTGAAGAAGAAGGTGAAGGGAAAAAAAAAAGAGGGTGGAAGTTGGTTGAGGGTGTCTTTTGAGTGAGTTATAAATAAAGAAAGAAAGGGCTTAAACGAAGTCTTTGGTTTGGTTGGAGAAGAATAGACAGGTAAGTTAGGAAGGAGAAAGGGACTTTCCAACCAGACAACAGCCTATTTATGTGAGGCTTTCACGTCCATATTAAACAATTCCTTTAATTAACACTATCATTGTCATCTCTACTCCACCCTGGACCCTCTCAAACCAGTTTGGTGTGCATATATTAGAATGGTTTATGATTGTATTTTCAATATGTGGGTGATGATTGTTGAGAGAAGCTTTTGCATTAATTATTGTTGTGGACTTTGACGATCACATAACTAATCCTCCTTCTTATGATCAAATGGCATGGATGAATGGTCGTCTCCGGAAGATCACAACATGCATGGCGTCCATTTATAGACGAGAGGTCGTAGGATGCCTTGCAATAGTTTCCTTGCAGTTCGTTTGAAAATGATCTAAAGACCAACAATTTCCCATAGTCTGTGAGTAATAGCTGTCGTCTGTTAGGATTAATATTTCGTGATTTGATAATTATCATAGGAAATCATTGCAATTATTTACTTTAAAATAGAAATAAAAGTTCTCATTACTCATGACGGAACATGGATTACACAAGTGAATAATATAAATAACCTCAATTAATCAGAATTAAGAGGCCCATAATCAATTTCGAACATCATTATTGCCTTCTTTCTTCTCATAGTAGTGGTAGACTGCTGCTCCTGATAGGACTGCCAATGTTATGGCTTGTGCATGCATCCTATAAAAGAAATATATATGAAATCAACAAAATAGGGCAAAATAATTGATTTATATAATCATGTTTTATATTTTAATATAATTAATTTAAGTGATATATATTGTATATGTGGACTTGGCATGTATAAGCCTAAGACTTGGCTTCAGAGGAGTTCTTGTACGTGTGTAAGATAGTGAGCCTCCTACTGCTGTAGCCCACAGTTCTCCTGTAAATTACCATACTCAAGTTTTTAGCTGCTAATAATTAATTAAATTTACATTACTAATAAAAATTAAAACAATTACGATTTTTTAATAAATCATTTTATTAGTTTCCGCCAAAAAATGGGTCTTGTGATCTTTAGTACTACTAGATCGAGAATAAGATTCCAACGAGGGCAAATAAAATTTAAAGAAATACAGAGTTAAGTAGGGATAAATTAATCAACTAACCAATGCTGGTAAGTTTGTGCTTAGAAACCCAAGATTGAATTGCCTCCGTTGCTGTTGCTCTCTCTCTCTCTCTCTCTCGCTGGCTTCTTCTTTAGCAAATTGATTACCAAATTAGAAAGGTTGATATGTGAAGTAGTAGAGTGAGTGGAAGAGTAATGGCAAAGACAAGGTTGGTATTTATAGGGAAAAACAGGTTACAATGGCCCCTTGGTTTGGATAGGCGATCACTTTTTTCTTGGAAACAGGAAAGATTAAACAAGAGGCTCTACTTTGGTGCCCTGAACTGGTTTTGTAAAAATGTGATTCTTGTTTCAGGCTGTTTCAGGGGCATCATGTGCACACAGCCATTTGATTTCTGTGCAAATCTAGGAGCCAAACCCAAATATTTTCCCTCACAGTCTTTAGTGATTGGTGTGAGTGACTCATAAGGGAATCACTAACGCGGGTTTAAAACCCGCGTGTGATACCCACGTGGTGATTCGCTCCCCGTTTGGTGCGCTTCAAGTTTTTGAAACAAATCAAATAAGGTGAGATCCACTGAAATAGTGGATTCTATCTGTGTAAATTAAGTTTTTCTTTGTTTTTATTTAATTTTTTTGTTTTATTTTCTTATTTGTTTTATTTTTTGATCGTTTGAAACATTTTTTTGTTAAAATTTTAACTCTATCACCAACGGTCATCAACGTTCAATTTTTTGACCATTTTTGTTAAATTTTTTTTATTGAATTTACGACACTATTTTTAACCATCTTCGATCGGACTTAGTTGAACATATTTGGAACCATTTTGGGGAGACTCAAGATGGAAATTAATGTATTTTTATATTTTTCATTATTTATGTAATTTCTTAAGTTGTGTAATTTATTTTTTTAATGCTAATTCTAGGCTATTTATGTAATTTGCTATTATACATAATTTATTTTTATTTGGTTAATTTCAAATCTCTTCCCATTGATTTTTTTTAATTTAAATATTTTTTAACTACCATTTTATTTTTTTTAAATTATTTTTTAAAAAATTCAATTAAATAATTTATTTAATAAATATATTTGTTACTATTTATGTGAAATAAATATTTTTGTGAATAAATATATTTTTTACTATTTATATATTGTAAATAAATTAAATGATGAGTGAAGTGATTACATGTTTCATAGTAGAGTATAATGAGAGTTTAAGGATTAAAGAGAGATAATATAATGAATGAATGGTTGGTGAATTGCTGATGTGGCAGCCTATAAACTCCTAGAGTTGTACGCATTAAAGATGCCTTAAGTTGAATAATTTTTTACCTGGTTTGTCCTTTTCAGTTTCTTAGTTTTTCACCTTCGGTCCACCTATGCTTTGATTAAAATTATGCATTAGGCTATACTTTTTAATAATCAAGGTTCCGGTTTAATTAAGCAGTATTAAGAATTCTTGTAAGTGTAAAAGAATTTTTATTAAATTAGGCAACACTGCGGAATATGAAGACATGCACGTGGATATTATGGGTAAAAAGCAAGCAGCAGTACTATTAGATGCCGACTAAAGCAGCAAGGCCATTGAATTTTGATGGGATTTGTGGACTTTACTAAACTTGATTGCCGATTCCAAGAAATACATCGTATTATCGTTTTTTTTTTTTATTATCAATGTGTCATGTAGTAAATTCATTAAACTGAGGACAATTTTATCTTAGAAAGATTATGAGACTTGTTGGCCAAGATTTTACAAAGCAAGGTATAATGATGAGTTTTAATATTATTTCATCTTTGATTGCAGAAACAAATTGCTTCTCCGATTAATAGTTATCATTTCATATATTTTTTATGAGAAAATATAAAACGTCAGTTTCGATCAATTTTGAGAATCAAGCAAAATCCTCAACACAAAAATGAAGAAAACAAAATCCAGTTACTCAACAGGCACTGCAATTTAATTGTTCATGGCAAAATAATTTTAACTCTCAAATATCTGTTAGTAAGCTCGTGGAGGAAGAAGAGTATGAACCATCATTTCAATTTTTTAATTTGTATATGAGTGTTAATATTAAGTATATATTTAATGTCATGCGTGTATTAAATTTAAATATGAGTGCACCAATATATTAATAATGTATTGGAAATTTCAATTATATTAAATGAATTTTGATTTAATTTTTCAGTTATTAAATATAATTTTAAAATTATATTGAAGGGTATTTAAGAATAAAAGTTCTGGATAATGTTTTTTAGACAAAAATACCTCTATTTATCCGGATAAATTTTAGCCAAAGATCTTTATTGTTTATCCTATTGTGATCCCACATTAACAACCCATTAAACTATCACTCTTAACAATTATGCTCTTTATATTCTATATAGAATTTACAATCATTTCACTTTTCATTTAATTTATTTATAATTTACTATTCACAATAAATATATTTATTTAACATACTAATTTTATACTTTTATGTAAAATAAATTATATTTTTGAAATTATATTTTAAGTTATTTTGAAAAAATTATTTATGCAAATTTTTGAAAAATAATACATTAGCTAAAAAAATACCCTAAATTAAAAATACAATACATTAACCAAAATAATACGTTTAACTAAAGCAATACCCTAAATTTTTTTTAAAAAATACATCCACTAAAATAACACCCTAAAGTACATTAAATTCATGCCATACTTTGCCTTGATAATTGCACAAAATTTAATATGAGCTTTCATTGTTTTGGAGTCATATCGAAGTATTCTTCATCAATATTTCATAGTCAACTAGCTTCTCCATTTGTTTTCCCATTTGTAATTTTGCTTCCATATTTTCTTTCCATTCATTCAATTTTTTTCATTCCAATCATCAGTGATGCTTTTTCCAGTGTTCTTTGCTTTCTCTTTCCTAAAACAATGGAAAAAAGAGTATGGATTGTTTTGAGAATTTGAGAAATTGTTTGTAGGTAGAGTTTTGAAAAAAAAAAATTGCTCATGTTTTGGATCCATTTGATAAGAAAAGATGGAGAAATGTAATTGAGATTATGTGTGTTTAATAAGAGAAGAGAGAGAAATGTAATTGAAATTGTGTGTGAATAATGAAAATGGCTGTATGTATTTATGGGTGTGAAGGAAAAAAAAAGGACACAGACCATTGCTCAACCCATTAAAAAAAATCAGAAATCACCTTTTGCAAGTGTACAAAAAGTTTTTTTTTTAAAAAAAGAAATTGTTGTTCAACCGATCTTGACAGTAGACTCCAATTGACCATTCGTCTGCCACAAACCAAACGCATGATCTCCTTATGGAAAGTGAATGAGGTGGGGGATATACCCAACATTAAGCCCCCAATAATATTGCTCTTCATATAGATTCCAAAAATTGAAGTTCAATCAGATGCTCAACAAATAAGGCGAGGAGAGGGAAATCAAGTAGATATACTAAACACATTGAAGTTCTTTGGCACCCAGTATTTCACTCTCTACAATTTTTAATTTTTTATTCACTCTCATTTCTAGATAAGTGAATCATATTTCATTTTATTCTTGAGTTACAGTGATGCTTAACGGAATGACTTGAGCATGAGCAGATGCAGGAGCGAGTCCCCATCCTTTTCCACTTATTTCCATGTGCAGGATCGGAGCTGAATCTTGAGCATTGAACTCTAAAATAGGAGTGAGCTCATCCTTTTTTCACAATGATATAAATGAACAGGACAATTTATCCATGACTTAATGTTCAACTTAACAATAGCTCATTTATGTTTAGTTTGACATAAACAACAAGAGTTTAAATGTTTTTTTTTGGAGTTCTGTGTGTGAATGAATCGAGGTCGAGTAAAACAAAACTTGCGAAACTCACACACAGATTTAAACTAATTTGTGAACATATTCAATAACAAATTTGTGAATATTCATAAATTTACCTATTAAACCAGTTTTAAATAAATTTTACTTATTTTTCAATTAAGCGAGTTATAAATAAACTTATGACAAACTTAAATCAGGCGTTAAATAAAACATTTTAGAGTCAAACTCTAATAAAAAATTATAAACAACATTGTAATGAGTTTGAGCTTTCTCAATCCTGAACGAGCCAAACTTGAAAATATAATATAACTCAAATCAAATTCGAGAATCCAGTCTAAACTTAAAACTTTCTCATTAATTAGTGTGAATCTTCCAAAACTTGATTTAGCCGGGCACATTTAAGAAAAAAAACAAAATAAATTGGATGTAGGCTAAGATTAATGGGCCTCAAAGTGGAAAGTCGAGATGGGAAATCTGAAGGGTCCAAGTTGTCCATGAATCACGTATATGCCTTTGCTTTTGCACAAGGCATTTCCAGATTCGTCTGCCGAACCCAGCTGCACTTTCTCCCGCCATTGCCAATAAACAAATTGGATTGCCTCTCCCGCACACTGATTCACTCTCTGCTTCAATGCCAAATCACAACACAAATTCTTCACCTTTTACCCCTCAAAACCCCAAACAAATGCACTCGACTCAGAGAAAGACTCGTCGAAATCCATTCTCCGATCGCACCAACACCATCACCAACTCTGCCATCTCATCTTCATCGTCTTCTTCTTCTACAATCAAACCCACTAAGCATATTCTTTCCTCTGCTGTCAAAACCTTGCTACCAAAAAGAAATGACTCCCAGGTTAGCAATTCGGAAAATGGAGACCCCATTTTCGCTTCTCCGCAGTCCAAAACTCCGTCTCTTCCTGGTAATTCCTTTTTTTTTTTCCTGTCAAGCTTTTCCTATTGGATTTGAATTGGGGGTAGGGTTTGGTGACTTTGAAATTCTGGGTTTCTATGAAATTTATGCTGTGGATATTTGTTGTTGTGATTAGGAGATCGGAGACGCGAGGATTTGGGGCCGATTACGGTTTACAACCCGAAAAAATCTGCTGTCAAGTCCAAGCTTCAGGGCAAAGCTGTTTCTCTAGATACCGATTCCGCTAGGTAAAACTTCACTAGCATCCGTCTGCGAAGAGGTGATTTGAGATGTGGTTCTTTAGAGGTTGGACGAATTTAATTTTGGAGGGATTTTATTACTAATATTGAGTGTGTAGATTTGCCCTCGTGCTGTTCATAAATCAGGCTATCGACTGGTAAACTTAAATGGTTGGATTTGTAGGTTGGAAGTACTGCTAATGAAATTAAATCATACAAATTGATGTGTGGATAGTCGGATTTATTGCCTACTTAGATCTTGTTAGGCTGTCGAAACTGTGATATCTTGACATTTTAGTGATAAAAAAAAGGATTGTTCATTTTGTTGATTTCTTCGATCAAAATTGCAGACAATGACGTTCGTGATTGAACAATTAGTTTTCGTATTAGATGCTGCTTGAATTGGAGTTTTATTTTGTTATTGGGCACCAATTAAGGGTGCTTAGGTGTGTTTGGATGCAGAATTAGGGCGGCCATGTAGTTAAATGCATGTTTACACTGTTAAATCTTTCCTATGCTCTTTTACTTCAATTCTGTAAAGGTTTTGAGGGATTTTTGGCATGAAATGTTCTAGTCTTTTTTATTTTCATGTTGTTGGTCCCCTGTCTACTGCCATCACTAATGCGGTTTGTTTTAACTTGTAGGGATGGAGAAAATAAAAGTGAAGTTGTTGTTCAAGCCAAAGCCATTGCAAAACCTCCTAAAAAGGTTTGGAGATTCTTCTATTGCTTGATTTCTTGTCATTTTTTGCAATTGCAAGACTATTACTGTCTTCTGATTTCATGTCAAGAGTTGATGTTATATAGCTTACTTTTAGCATTTTGTTGAAAGAATCTGTTCATCTCCATGTTCATGTTGAATGGTGTGATTTCTTCGCTTGCTGACATTGATGGGTTACTTGGATGGCGGCTCTTTTTGCTCGTATTATGCTAAGAAATTCTGAGTGTGATTTAATATTATTACACTGACAGCAGATTTTAAACCTCCTATATTTCTTTTCTGTTCCTGTATATATAAGAGCATCTCCAATGGTGCTCTTTATTTTTTAAAGAACTTTTGATGAAAATGGAGAACATCATAAATTGTATGGATTAAAGATACAAATCTCCTCCAATACTACTCTTTATTTTGGCTCTTTGTTTTGTAGATAACAAATTTCCATTGGACGAGGGAACAAGAACAATTAAATAAGAGGATAGATAAAAATTAAAATATATGAAAAAATATAAATTTCATTATGACAATTAAGATAGAGAGTCATTATGGCTAGTTAAATATAGAGAGTAAACTTCACTCTTTATATTACTTTTAGAGATAAAAAGTGATAAAAAGTGGGTTGGAGATGAATTTAGAAGATTACTCTTTATAATAAAAAAGATTATAAATATAAAGAGAACATTGGAGATGTTCTAAGTGAGTTACCTCCTACTTATGGCAATGTTATATTGAATGCCCCATCATTTCTTTTGAATATGAAATATTGATAATGTGATGAAATAGTTTGTAAAATCTGAAATTATCTGTTTTTCCCCTTTTGTTTCACCTTTTTGCTTCCCAATTCCTCTTTCGTTATGTTTTCTTTCTGAAATATTTTTTCCTTTCTAGGGGAATTGCATGAAAATTGTTTAGCTGAACATTCTAACATTCTATTATTTTATTGCAGAAGAAGCAAAAAACATCTGTTGAAGATGTTGCCGACTATTCCCTGCCACAAGATTTTGTTGAAAAGCAGAGAGCTTACTTTGCAGAAATTGATGCCTTCGAATTGTCAGAAGAGGAGGCTTCAGTTCATGACTTGGATTGAATGACCACTAAGAGACTATATAACCTAGAATGAACAATCAAGGTTCCTAACCTGAAGTTTTCTCTGTATATAGTTAGAATTAGACAATTTGTAGTGTTATGACCAACTTCCACTCCATAAATATAGTACTTGTGTAGGCCTGGTGAGTAGTCAGATGTACATGGAGATATATAGGTCCTTATTAGAAATGCAGTGTTCTCGGTTAGCATAATATAGTTGTTTATTCACTAAAGGCTTCTCTCTGTCTGCTACTTCTGGCATTTTGTGAGAATATACAATCTTGAAGCAGAAGCTGCATAGATTTTGTTGACTGTAGCTTTTGAATATGTTTGCAGTAGTCATTGAAACAGGCGAAACATATGAAGTATTTGTGTGACAAACAGGATGAAATGCTAAGAATACATAAGAAAAATGAGGAAAGATATTTCCAACATAAAAGAGGGACTAGATACTTCAATATTATTTGTAGTTTACTCACACGATTTCCAGAAATGCACAATTCAAACATACCCTTAATTTGCTTTTCTGCATTTAATTCTGATCTCGCCCTGGTCCCCTTTGAGCGGCTTAATATTGCTCATTCTGACCATATCTTTGGCAAAGTCTTGAAAAACACTGCAGGGTTCTTTACATATTTCTTGACAATAGAATCAGCGGAATTGCCATTGTAGAGCTCTTGATCCGAATGAAGAAGACCCTTGTGCTTCACCAGGTTATGGTAATACAAATTGTCAAAACAGGCTGGAGTTTCTATCATTCCCAGTTCTAGGGCAGATTTGCTGCAACGACTTGGCGAATGAAGAATTAATGTTGGAATCATTGTAGATATGACCCCGGAATGATGTGCATCTGGAGAATCCTATGGTGTGTCCTCCTGCAGCCACACCGACAACATGGGCGAATTCATGTCAGTAAAACAACAGTTGTCTGAGAACTGAACATACAAACACCCGTACCTGAAAGTGCAACCATATCCTTAAAAGAAAGGCCTTGAGCAGCAAAACTTGAAGTCAGAGCACTTAAATTAGACATCGGTGGAGGAATGGATGTATTTGCAAGAGCCCTACTAGCAGTTACTGAATCTCTTCTTCCAAGACCAACTTTCCAAAAAGGACCTCCCAACTATACCAAAACAAATCGTCATCAAAGTCAGTCCAAAAATGTCAAAAATGATGAAAATAAATGTGCATGTTAGAGGGGCTAACATGAACAACTGAGTCTCTAGCTGCAAGAGCAAGAATATCAGCACAAGACACCACTCCAGGGCAAGCTTTCTCAACTTTAGCTTTAATGTCATCAACAACGTTAAATCCTCGAACAGAATTATTGTTAGGAACTGCTGTTTTCTCTCCTATGAATGTTGCATTGTCGTCCAATAAAATCGACCCGTCACGACCCTGTAATATAACAATCATTAATCCAAAAAAAAAATACAACATTTTCGCATGATTTTCAAAGTTAAAAAAAGATGAACTTATGTTTATGTGCATACATTAACAAAGCAATCATGAAAATGCAATCGAAGTAAGGATGCTCCGATCCGAGTTTAATTCTTGATAGCCGCAACGATTCCGCCGTTTACTATAGACTCGACTTTTGGGCAAGAAGAAGAGTAGTAATGTGGCGATAGCTTAGCAGCAACTAAGGTAGCAGAAACCAGGATTAACAGCAAGAAAAAGCTGAGACAACAAGCCATGTTGTGACACACTTTTATGTCTTAAAAATGATGACAAAATGTTGCCTGTAACTACATACAAAGGGTTATTGGCTTCTTTACAACACCTTCAATCGTAGGGTCACAGGTTCCAATAATTTTGATTGAACATTTTCTTTTTATAACAATGTTATTGCTGTTAATTACTATAGCGTGGGACAAATAATCATGTTTCCTCGTCTCAAACATTAATGAAAAGAGAAGCAAAGTTTTGACCTTATTTGGGTTTGAATGATCTCAACCAATTACTTCCAAGAATGTAGGGCTTAAAACTAATTAATGTTACTAACTAGCTAGTTGCTATATATGATTGTTTTTATTTTTAAGTTAAAATTTACAATATTGTATTATATTTTCTGTCAAAATTAAAATTTACAATATTGTATTATATTTTCCTTTAACATTAAATTTATAGTACTGAAAAATGTTACCAAGTTTCATTATTTGGGTCTAAATACCGAATAGATTACTGGCTTAAATAATAGAAAAAAAACGCTATAAGTGAAAATTAACAAAAAATACTCCAAAAGCAGGAAGTAGATAATATGTTTTTCTTTAATAGTATATGTATATCTCTTTTCATTTTGTCCCGTTCCTTAGGTGTCCGTATTAGAAAATGGATCCATTCATACTGAATCATGGATGAAACCAAAACCCCAATTAGTTTGGATATTCAATTAAGTTGATCACCAAATGGGTTTTGCCTAACCCATTCCTAGTTGGATTTGAAGATGAATTCTTAATTGATTTAGGATAACCTAAACCCTATTAATATAAAAGACTGGCACAAAACCCTAGCAGATAAGGAGGTTAACAGTTTTACAGAAAAATATGTGAAACTCTCCTTCTCCTTTCTTTTGTTATCATTGGCCTTAGAGTGGTAGATTATCTTGTTAGAGATTCTTTCTAGTGGTTCTTGGATCGCGACTACGTTTCACGTTCCCATCACATTTGTAATTGTGGTTTGCGGTGCTTAACAACTTATTTTTTAGAGTATTCAATCGATTCTGTTTTGCTGCGTATATTTTGCATATTTTAAAATAAGTTTGATTATTCATTTAATTATTTTCCTTTTGTTCGATACTGGATGGCTTCAGTCCAAAATAGAAAGACACAAAACAATTTATGAATGTTTAGTTGCACATCATTCACGTTGGTCCATTGGTGATGAGAAACCATTTTACATGTGCTTTTGAGTTGCATAATGCCATATATTGGTGATGATATGTAGCCCTTACTAAGCAAACATCACTGTTTAATTCAATATCACCATTAAATAATTGACAACTTTTTCTCCGTTGACAAGTTAAATTTGTCTACTCAATTAAATGACGAGTTTGTTTTTATTCCGGAGCTAACATGGTAGGAGCATGTATCGTAGGTTGTTATTGCCTAGAAATTGATAGTTGCTTCCAATGATAAATTATGCAACATTTTCAAGTGAAGCAAAACAAGTCTTTCAAGGGTTGAGTTTAGGCCTTATATATAGTTGTTGGTAGATATAACTTGTACGCTTGGCTTAATCTACTCAACATTTAACTTATACGTATTTTTATGTTTTTTTTCTTTATAAATATTTGATTTTTCACTGTAAACCTTAAACGAATGTCAAATATGTTTGTGTATATTGCTTATGATTATTTTTTATTTGTTAACAGATTGGAACTGCATATTCCATATTCAAGTTTATAAATAACATTTCTAAAAAGAAATGCCATTTTTTTTTTACTTTTTCGTTATTATGCATTTTACTTTTACAATCTACTTTTATAATATACTTTTGCAATCTATTTCGTTAAATCTTCTTGCTGTTTTACTATGCAATCAACACCTATTCTCACATTTATTTCTATAATTTACTACAAATAAACATGGCAAAATATCAATTTAAATTGTAACCACATATTCATTTCGAAAAATATTTTATGTGGGAAGAATCATCTTATGAACAAGTTATTTCATATTTACATTTACTCAACGTGACACTAAAGTATTTGTTAATTTTGTCTAAACAAGATTGTAACGAATATATTATCACTCAAAGAGAATAACTTGAGAACACCTTCCAATAATTACCGTTCTGAAGTCCGATCAGCACCGCCAGCCGACTCCAAAAATCTATACACAGAAATAGCCATAGACGTGGACTTGTTTTGTTTGTAGACATAGTTCATAGGAATAGACGCAGGAATAGGATAACGAAGTGAGACAAACAAGATTTTTTCTTTTCATAAAAGTGGATATCTCCACTATTTATGATTTAATTTTCCGAATTTTATATCTTATTTATAAAATAGATTGGTTTAGCAAAAAAATGAAAATTATGTTTAAAATATACAAATGGTTGTCAAATCGGGAACTAATAGGACAAATCAGTAGTTTATAAAGTATCATCAATTATTATGGGGTTCCTTTAGAACATGATGGCTGTCAAATTTGGAAGAACAGTTGGTAACTTTGTGAAAGAAGTCTTGAGAAACTTAACACATTTCCGGTCAAATATTATAATGACCCCCTTCCTTTGATGATTGATCCATGACAGTAGTAGTCCTTTTTTCTCCTTCCTTTCTCACATTCATGAAAATCAAAACATGTGGAATCAATAAATTTAATCTCCATCAAATCATATCCTTTTTTGTTTCGAAAAGAAAAAGTAGAGTAATGCGAATCTTGATTTTTGTATAAGGATAGATATAAAAAAAGAACTATCACCCTACGCGTTTATTTTCGATGAATTGAAGAGTTATCTTTCAGTTTAATTGATTCGGTTCTTAAGTGTTGTCTTTCTTTCACAAAACAATATGGTATTTATCTATTATTTACATTACATCAAATTAATATATTATCGTCTATATATTATAATATAACAACATATATTATCTTTTAGTTTTTCATAATACAATCTATTAATTTTTAATCTACTTTTGTTGTAGAATATTACGTGCTAAGAACAAATATCATCAAAATGACAATCTTTTTGAAATAATAATTGATCTGTGGTGACATAGATTAATGGTAGGCTGAGCTTTTGTTCCCAAGGTTGATTGACCTGTCCAAGATTAATGAATAAGAGCATATTTATGCTTAGGGTTTAGGTTACACGAGCCAGGTGACGCCACTCGATTGGGGAGCATTCATAGTGCGCAAGAGAAATTCCTTGTCTTTGGTTCTACGCACATGGGTTCGTGCACCAGCAGCAGGTGCTCGAGGCTACAGATTGCCACAAATAACCGAATACAGGGATCCTCCCCTAGCTGTATGCTCTAAAGTGATCATGCGGTTATTATACGGAAGTGGTCCCAAAATGCTAGACTGGCATGCAATGTTCAGCCGGACTTGAGGTTACAACTAAGCGTCTTCGGCCCGGAGGGGTTGTCATGGCCATGGAAGGAAGGAGAGCAGTCGGCCGGATAACATGCCTTGTTGGTCAATATGCTTCTGGGCAGCAAGGATGGGTTTAATAGTAGATGGGCTTAGTCCATTTCCCATATCAATAATTTTGAGTTAATTATATCAAATAACTTCAATAAAATTCAGATTTTGATAAAAAAATAAACAAAATTTTAATTTTGATAAATAAAAATACTTTCAAATTTATTTTGAAAAATACCAGATTGAGACTTTTGGAGACTTTTAGAGACATTTGAATATGTTTAAACTTATTTTTGAAAAATACTAAAAGAGACTTTTGAAGACTAAAACTTTTGAGAACTGTTGAAGAAATTTGAAAACTTTAAATCTGACATTTTTTAAAGAGGTTGATAATGTGTTTCCATTCTTCAAAATTTATTTTGATTGGATCCAAGCATTAATTTCTGAATTTCATTTTAGTTTGTTGTGATTTTCCCAATAGTTTTTGTAAAATGCCACCTGGCATAAAAAAAGTAAAAATTGTTTATAAAATCACGGGCTTGATTAAAGGCCATCCATTCAATAAGGCACAGATTCTCATGGGCTCCTGGAGTCCAAGTTTCAGAACCTTAGCCCAAACAATTGATCTACCTTGGCACTGCTAAGTTTGTACACTCTAAAAACCTCTTTCACGATAGATCAACCAAACCACGAAAAATATTATATGAAGGAAAAATGAAAATTTGTATATTTGGATGGAAAATAAAGTAATTGTTTTTTTAAGAAAAAGAAGGTTTATTGTTTTCAATCAACGTAAGCACTAATTATGATTATTGCAGAAGCCAAAAACTTCACTCTCCAACGTTAGCTAGAGAATGAATATGGAGGCGTCCAATTAATAAATAGTTATTTAATTGTTTCTGCAATGTTCTAGCAAGTTGCAGAGGAAACCCCAGCATGACAATTCATTATCACCCATAATTGATTGCTCAATCCCAAAATCTTCAGCAAGTTGGTGAGCGAGACATCTTACTTGCTTTATATGATCCATTCAGTAACAAATTGAGTTCATTCATGTTTCGCTATTTTCTTCTCTCGAAATGCCAATGTGATGAGTTGAAAGAAAATGCCTATACGTAGGTCAAGCCCATATCTGAACAGTAGTGAACAAAATTAGATCGATTTATAGTCAAAATTACAGAAATTATAAATCTATTTTAATTATGAGGTAATTATAATACATGTCAATATAAACGTTTTGATTTTGATAAATAGAAATACCAATTTCTTAATCGCTAAAATGTTAATATTTTTAATGTTCAATTATTCGGATGACATATTTTTAATTTTTAGTTGAAAAATGTCACATTTGATTAAATAAAAGTCAATTTTTTCTCTCATTTGATCTTTTTTTCTCTCTCTTCTTTCCTCACACTCTCCTTTCTCTCTCATCCTCTCCTCTCTCAATCTCATCCATGAAACCCTAACAACCCGAAACCCTTCGCCACTGATGCTGCCATCCTCTGCCCCCACCTATTCTGTTTCTCTCTCTCTCCTTTCTAGTCCTCCCTTTCTCTCTCTCAAGTTCGTGTCTTCTTCCCTTCATCTCTTCTCTCATCACCGTCGCTCGATCTCTTCTTCTCTTCTTGGTCAGGTTTGGTCGGATGTCTCTCTTCGATGCTCTGTTCATTGTCAAGCCAATGATGGTGGAGTGCAATGTGGCGGCGGCAATGGAGTGCACCTTAGTGTGAGCGGCGGCTAGGTAAAAAAAACCCTAGCTGTTGCTTTTTTTTTTTAAATTACTTAAATATCCTTGGTTTTAAAAAAATAAAAAAAAATCTTTGTTATTCATCATTTAATGTGAATATATTTTTTTTTGTTCAACTTATTTTGCTGATTTTAATTAATTTTTCTTGAAATTAATTTTCTGTAGGGGTGAATTTTTTGAATTTTTTTGATTTTTTGTAGGGATGAATGCATTTGGATACTCGCAGATACATTCAGATACATTTGAATATATTTTGATACATTTGAAGACTAAAAAATTATATAAAAATTGAATTTCAGATAATTTGGATACTATAAAAAAATTATATAAAAGATTGAGATTTGGATACATTTTGGAGACTATAAAAAAATTGTAAAAATTATCTTAAAAATTGTAATTTTAAGGCATTTAATTTAAAAAATATTATATTGAAATTTTTTTAAATCAAATTTTATATAAAAAATTGTGATTTTGAGACATTTGAATACATATGGATATACTTGATATATTTGGAGATCACCAGATACATTCTAAAAGATCAGATGTTTTGTCTTTTGGAATTTTTTTTTTAAAAATAATTTCTCGCGAAAATATTGCGATTTTTCGCGAAAATGGGACATTTTCTATGTTTGAAAATTTATGTGGCATTTATCAAAAACTAAATTTTAATTTAGTATAAATGTTAAATTTTCCCTTTAATTATTACAATTGAGCTAAAGCTTAATAGCTCATTTAAGATTATTGGTAGATTATGAACCGATTTTTTTGTCAATATACTGTACTTGAAAGTACGAATTTCGTAATCTGATTTGAATAGATTAAAAAATTTTACTCTACTCAAATTACAGATATTTTCTGTATTAAATTAATTAAAATTTCAAAATTCTCTCATAAAATTAGACTATATATGCAAGAAATAATCCTTGTTGTTTTGACCACTTATAAGCCATCTCTTTTTGAAGGATGCCAACAAATAGAACATAGCACTCAATTGATCGATGCATTTGTTTTTGGCACTAGATGGAGAAATATATATAATTTGCAAATGAAACAATAGTAACATGTAAGCCAATGAGGTTGAAGTCTCAATTCTTTTTGATTCTTTGTTAGACTTTGTTTTGTGGATTCATGAATTTCGTCCTCATCAATATTCCAAATAAAACACTTTCTTCTAATAGTTTTTTCCTTTTGTCTCTAATTAGACATCAACTTGACATGGGAGCCTTATCACCATCTCAATTGGTGGATGCTTTAATTTAGTAAGGGGTTAGTGTAAATGTCACCCACATACACTAGAAATATAAGACCATGTTTGTTTCAATGTCTCTTTCTTTTTGAACACGATAAGAGGGCAGGCATCAATGATTAGTACTGTTGCTGCTGCTGAGGCCTTTTATATAGTATTCCCTAAATCCAATGCAAGTATGCAACATCCACATTTCCAAATTGCATTTGCTGTTCTTGATAAT
The DNA here is from genome assembly GCA_948243855.1 of Flueggea neowawraea. Taxonomy (NCBI): domain Eukaryota; kingdom Viridiplantae; phylum Streptophyta; class Magnoliopsida; order Malpighiales; family Phyllanthaceae; genus Flueggea; species Flueggea neowawraea. The sequence continues at coordinate 15,256 of CAODLS013603711.1, read as the reverse complement.
AAAGTTGTGTATTTGAGAATCATGACTGTGATGCATCACATTGGCATTATTAAAATTTTCCACGTAACTATCAATTCTTGTAGCACGTAGTGGACCACTTGTATCCATACAATGCTATTATTTTCTTGGAGTTTACATACACAACGTTGTTCTTTCAATTCGCGAAGAGCACAATGCGTATTATAATGCGCCAAAACAATTATATATACTAATTCGGAAATTCCATTGGTATATACATGTAGATGTTATGGGCTAGGGTCGAGCACCTTTCAAGTAATTCTGATGCAATTTTAAAAATTGAGTTTGATTTGATCGAGTTGAGTTGTGATAAACCCTCCTAATATTATACGTACTCCTCCAATCTAATTAATAATATTCAAGATAATCTCTCTTTGTCACCTTTCTCACATAGATTTAGACCCCAAACCTTTTAACATTAATTGATTAACTGTTGAATAACTAATTTCCAGTACGATACCGGCACCTTCCCTAACCTCTCTCTCCAACCTAACATCAACACTATATAGTAAGTTATCATACAGCTGGCTAGCAGCACTAATTGATGAGTACTCGATCCATCGTGTAAGTTTTTTTTTTTCTTAAACCTAACAAAAAGAATCACGTAGTCAAAAAATCAAGATATGGATTCAAAAATAAGTTAGTTGGCATTGCATAATTTGACCTCGTAGATTCAATATTGTCCCGGTAGATTCCAAAAGGGTCCGCATCCTTACATTAAAATCGAGGACGATTCGTCAATGTCTACGCATAATGATATTTTGCGTATGCCTAGCTAGGCTTCCCCCTATCTTTCTGCTCGGCCAACTCATATTAGTGGTCCATTTATTTTCTTTTCTCTACCTATTTTCCAATATACATGCTCTATCCTGTTCAAAAAGTTTTGATTTTTCAGAATTGAGAAACGATGTGGAATTCCAAAGCTAAAAGATGAAAATTAATATCTAAATTAGATGCTTTGATAGGTTAATTATTTGAGTGTTAGATCTTTTGTAATCGAATTTATTGCATGCCCGAGTAATTAGTGTTTTTTTAACATTTGTTTTTATAAAAATTCGAATTTTCTATATCTCAATGCTAAAGTATTATGATTAGACCATAAGTTTAATGGTAGTACTAGCGAATAGTTTAACAGTGGAATATTCGATATTTAATTGGTTTCACTTTTCCAAGGGCATCGATCGCATTTAGATTCGTCGGACCCAGAATCAAAATCCAACATATGTGGCGGAGTTTATTTCTAGCTAGAGTTGCAAAAAAATGTGGGTGAAATTTTAGCAAAGTGATTGATATGATGTAGTGATTTTATTGCAAGTCGCAACCATATGATCAAAACTTGAGGACATTTAAATAAGTAGATCGGTCTTTTGAGGGAAATATATGAATTATATCGATGCTAACGGCTGCTTCAGCATATTTAGGTAGGCAAGGTTTTTATGGCTCTATTGTTGTACATGTGGATATTTTGGAGGCTGATTCCAAATTGATGGTTGATGCTCTATCCAGAAATATGAACTATATATCCTTGACATATATCTAAAACCTTTTTTGCTTGTCTTACATTTATTAAAGATCCTCATGAGATTCATCATATTTTTTGGGAAGATAGTATGGGTGTTGACAGTTTAGCAAAATTGTGTTTTCGACCGTTTAAAAAGATTATATATGTACTATATATTAATTCACAAATCTCATGTAGTCCTTTTTGATTGTCCGAACAGTAATCGATCCCGACCTCCACTCAACGAAATCTGTCAAAGAAACAAATTGATCTCACAAAGATATGACACAACTAATTTACAGATCTGATGTTTATGATTATTGCGAATTTTGGTTTGGTTTATTTTCAATAATTTATTTTTATATACAGGTGGGAGTATCGTCAAATCCCCTTATTTTCTTTTGTCCCTTTATTTAAATGAAGCATACTAAGGAGGGCTTTTTCTGGGAGATCAACCAGAAGAAACCACAACCACATGGTGTAGTAAAATGAATATGGACACATATGTAAAGCATATACATGCTTATTTATATGCTGCGGTATGGTAGCTCTAGTGGTGAACAGTGAGCACCCTCCGTTGATGTGTGAAGTCCATGGTTCGAACCGCATGACACCGATGTAATGTCTCCTCCTAGTGAGTTGAAACTTGACAAAAAAGAAAATACATGCTTATTTATATCCCATAGTAATATATATATATATATATATATATATATATATATATATATATATGCATTCAATTGTAAAAAGACGATAGATAAAAAAAATTTAAAAAAAATCCAGGCTGACACCTTTGAGACGTTGGCAGAATCTAATTGTAGATTCTTTATACTACGGAAGATGCAGTTCATAGATGTGCAGCGGAGCCATTATTGTACGGAAAGCGAATCGTGTTTCTATCTCGGTGGAGCACGTTTAATTTAGAATGCAAATGTCTTCGGAAGGCATTAGCTAAGTTTTGTTATTGTGTTTATTTATATATAATTAATTGTACTTTTTGTATTTTTACTATAATGTTTAAAATTTAGTAAGCTGTTAAATACTAATTTGGTGATGAAGAACATTTAGTTATCCATGTGCTAATGTGGGACTAAAGGCACGTCAAGGGCACATTAGAACTTAGAAACGTTAATCACAAAAATTTAAATTGCAATACTGATTAAAAAACTGTGATAAAAACTAATAACAATTATAATAGGTTATTCGCCAAGAGAGAGAGAGAGAAGAGATATACGAGAAAATGTTATTCGAAGTGGTTGAACTTGACTTTTTAATTTGGTGAGATGGCGAGCTTCGCAGGGTTGACAAACTAGAGCCAAAAGATAGGTTAATGCGAAAGTAGCAATAATGATCACACCAAGTTCATGCGAAAGTAGCAAGGATGATCATACCAACTCCACTTTGTTTCCTTTCATGATTGACAATTTCTTTTAGAAAAAAAAAGATCCAATTATTTAGATAGTGATTTGGTTAATTACTACGAGTTAATTGTCTTATGTGATTTGAGCCAAGTGCTTTAAGTTTATAAAACTTGGTAAAGGTCTAACAAGACAAGATTTAGTCAAGAAGATACACATAATTTGTACAACATATTTTTAATTTACCTCTTTATGTAAGTCTATATAAATACTTTTTTTCATTCATTTACAATATAATTCTGATTTCATGCACTCAAATCCTAAATTCACTTATAAAAACTGATTTGAGTATCAAGATGGATATAGATAGGTAGTTCCATGTAATTTGCCCACTGCTTTGCGGGTCTTCATTTTAATAAAATCTCCACTACTTATTAAAAAATAAAAAATATAGGTAGTTTTCATCCCTTTCATTCACTTGTTTACGGAGGACAGCAAGAAGCTTAGATTTGAGTAGTTGAGAAAGGACCTAAGAGCCAAAACATGGAAACCATGAGTTGGAAAACCTTAGACCACCGGAGCTTGAAGTTGTGGTTTGCCAATTATAAATGTTATTATTGTACTCAGACAAAAAAAATCTCAATCTACATATAAATAAAATAAAATAAAATGAAAAGCATCAATTAAATTGAGAGACAAAACCACAGAAGTTTTGATCAAGTTGCACTGCATCGTATATACAGTGAAACGAACACACTGGCTAGTTTAAGAAGGAAACCACAGAAGCTTATATAGTAGTTTATCAACTTATATTCCTATCATGTTACTTCACATGATATATTTGGATACTATGAATTGTATCTCTTTTTTCAACATTAATGAAAATTTATTTGCTGCACGCTTGCGGGGTGAATTTAGTTGAATAAGCAAGTGTGAAGTGCCACTCCTATGCGGGTTTAGCCTAATTGATTATGTATATGAGATTAATCATTCTTTTCAAAAAAAAAAATTGAGCGACAAAACCCGGGTGTTTTACATCCCGGACGGGGAAAATGGCAGAGACCAAAAACGAACTTTTGAAAATGACATATACGCAAGAGTGCCAAGGAGGAGAAAAAAAGAGGAACTAAATTTACTTTATTGACCTTTAGTGCCCTAAAGATTGGTGCAACAAATGTACAGACCGGAATGAGTAATGTGTCGGTGGCATTATTAAAGTGAACTGATAGCGGCTATATGAGGGCATTTCTGTCGGCGAGAGGGACCTCCGGCTTGTCAGCGTGGTCGGTCCAAGGTTGCCGAATTGGCTAGCTATTAGTAGCCAAACCGGCCAACGTTCTTGAGGTTACTTTTTTGTCTTTCTGTCCTACTTAATTACCCAATTACCAGTTATGACCCTATGATACACGAAAATAATCCACACAAAGTTGATAATTTATACTGTATATAAAAATATGAAAACAGAAAATCAAAATAAAAAGTCTAAAATACTTCTATCAAACTGATAAAAAAATAAGATACTTCAATTAAACTTTTACTTAATAACACGGGAATTAACTAAAAGGAATTGTTAAAAATCTCAAACACTACTTAAAAACACAAAAATTCTTTGAATTTTAGTCTACTCCTACTTTTTAGAGAAAAAAAGAAAAAAAAAGAACTTAAAAACACAAAAGTGCACAGTAAATGGAATTCTTATATGGCATGAGAAAAGTTCATTATTCCAATTCGTTCAAAGAATACATATAATAAAGCTTCTATAATAAATATAAATATTTAATGCCAGTTATAATTAGTTATTTTTTAACTTCCAATTATGCTTAGTTAAAAGAATACAAATAGTAGCTTTTTCATTGGTTATATAGGACTAACTAAAAATTAATGGTGCTTTCTTATCTACATTTAATACGTTGCAATAAAACTGTATAATTTGATAATGTGATAATAATACGAGTTACTTGAGACTATTATGAATTGTATACCTTTTCAATTTGTGAAGTCTAATTTGCTACATCAATGGGAAAAGTTATATATATGTCAGTTGATACAAGCTGACATTTAGTCTTAAATCTAAAACATTAGCATCAAAATACCATTACTTATTTTTTATTTCACACGTGCAAATTATTATAATTAGCTTATGCAATTACATAGTGCAAATTATTCAAATTAGTTTTAGAAGGGTGATTTATCTGATTCTTTTTTCAAAGTTTTTTTTAACCTTGTCTCAATTTACTACCAAATAATCCAATATAATTTCATTATATGCACTAATTTTATAATAATTCAATTTATATTTAGGATTAAACTTTTTAAATGCTCGATCGATTAGTCTTTTCAGTAAAGAGAGAAACGAAACACAATTCTTTATTGTTGGAAAAGGAAAGCGTCAAGCATGCTCGATCGATTACTCCATAAACATATCATGCCATTAATACTTTATAATCAATCCATGAACATAAAATATCACACTGTCACACTGTCGATATTCCATAATCAATCTATAAATACAAAATTTACAATCCTAAATATTGCGTAAAATAATTTATAAACAAAGTATTCCTTAAAACAATCCATAAACAAACTTTTTGGAGGTAAGGGTCTTAGTCGGCTAGAAAATAAGGATTAGGGTTAGGGTTATATATGTATGTATGTATATTATATAATTAGATAATATTCTGTCAGTTTGGTTTTTTGGTTGAGAAACTAAAATAACCGAATTAACCGATTTAGCCAAAATCAGAAAACCGAGCCGACCAACATTTTTGTTCACCCCTAGAAAGGGTGGTATGTGAGGGAGATGGGTGTGATGAGCTTATATAATAGATGGTAAAATGGCAAGGGATGATGGTTAATGGTGGCAGGGAGAAAGGTTGGTGAAGAGAGATAGATAGGAAAAAGATGGTTTCCTGTTAGTATTATGTGTTGTATATGATATGTGGATAAATTAGTAGATATAATGAATAGTAGTGAGATAATAGACCATTTGCAAAGACAATTCTTAATTAAATTTGCACTCCCTCTCTTCCAAAATATTTGTTGTTTACGGTTTCGGTACACAAGTTGAGTAAGAAGTTAAATTTTCTAAATTTTACACTAATTTGACTCCTAAACCCTTTTACTTTTCAACGTACACGGTCAAAAGTTAGTTAGAAAAGCAATTATGTATGAGTAAAAAAAAAACTCCCACGAAATTGTAGAATGAAAATTATTTTTAAAAAAATATTATTCCCAAAGTGATAGATAAATCAAAACTGAGGGAGTTACATGATAGGAAAAAATTACTATTAGAATTAACATTAACGTTCTCTTCTACCCGTTTTAAATTTTATTATTATATTTAATTTCAATGTATTTTTTAACCTACTTATACATTATGATTATCTTAGTTTATTATAATTATAAAAATAATATACATTGAATTCATTTTTTATTTATTGAATTTGAATAATTTTTATTGATGTAAATTATGTTGTTCTTAATCATTAGGTCCAACCCATTTGAAATATTGTTTGCTTTGGATTTTTGGAACTACACGGTTTTGCCTTTAAAAGGCTCCTCAGTAGGTTGGAAGAGGTGAATTGTAATACCCGTACTGTTTTAATCGGAACACTGTAGCATTTCGTGAGGTTTCGAGTGATTTGGGATGAGGGGAACCTTGATTTTTGTGTTGAGAATCGCTTGGATGCAATTTGTGTGTGTAATGTATGCTGGAGGTTATCTACGTACGTTGAAAGGGATTCTATGCACGTTGATTGACGTTGGAGATGGACCATGAACGTGTCTAAGAACGTCTACGTGCGTTGGAAAGCTCTGTGTACGTTGAGCGACTTTTGGGCATGAGCATTAATGAGTGAAAGGTCCTGCGTGCGTTGCATGAGGTAGGGCGTACGTTGATCTTGGATCTGGAAAATGGGTGGTCATCAGATCTACCGTCTACGTGAGTTGTAGATGGTATAACCCACGTAAAAGAGAGTACTATGTGTGTAGCAAAGATGCTACGCACGTAGATGTACCTTTATGTGTGGTTTTGAGTTAAACGATACGTGTCGGTTTGGATAAGTCTATAAATACCCCTACCTACCGTTCCTTTGGTCATAACTCACTCCAACCACCAGATTACACTTTTATTTAAGTCTCTCTGTCTCTCTCCACTTCTCTTTACTTCCACTTCGGTTTGTAAGGTAAGAATCACTCTTTAATCCCTTCTTTTCCCATTTTGTTCACGATTTGAGCATCAAGGGTTTTTGGCTCAAAATGGGTGATTTGTCTGATTCTTGTTGTTCTGTTGGAAAGGAGTTTGGATAACGTTAGATTATGGACATTAGAGGGTAGATTCATGAGTTTTAGCTCCAGATTTGATGAGTTTCGGTGTTTGTCCGATATGGGTCTGTTGAGCTAGGGTTTCAAGATTTTGATGATTTATTTGCTTGATTGGGAGTTGTTTCTCCTATACCTTGATGGATTAGAGTTAGAAATGATTATTTCACGTCCGATTTTAGCATATTTGACGAGTTGAATATATGTGTTAAGGTTAGAACAAATTTCCATTATTTTTTTAGGAAAATGGAGTTAGTTTTGATGATCTAAGCATGGATTCATGTTCTTGGGGTTGAGTTCTATCACAATGGGTGTTTAGGTCCAGCTTCTATTGGTAGAAATGGAAGTTGGGCAATTTGTGAAATTTGTCCATGAAAGCTAAGTCAGATGTTTGTCATCTAGGAGCCAAAACATTACTTGGCACATTTGGGTGTCTAAGTTGCATATGCATGTACACGTGTTTTGGTACAGCCACAGTACCAATGTCTCATACATCATTGCTTCTTATATGTTATTGTTTTTGATATTTGTTTTAGCTTCTTGTTCCTGCCAGTGGGATCAGCTACCTATTAGTGGTACCAGATCCTAGAGCTTAGATATTCAGGTGAGCGGATGATAGTTTTAGATACACAGACTGTGTCTTAAAACTGTATACGTTTTTTATGTGTCTAACACATAAATGGAACCTGACTAATCTAAGGATTAGTTAATGAAATAAATGAATTATGTGGATAAATATTAACTTATTTGTTTTTTGAAAAGATTTATGTTTATATATATATATATATATATATATATATATATATATATGCTTTCAACTGTTTCTGATGCTGAATGCATGCATAGTTTTTGGATATGATGGTTTTTGATTATGGGACACATTCGCTACGAGATTCGTAGCCTTTGGTATACCAATGTATGATATAACCTAGCTATCAGGGTTGAAGATAGCCATGTGCCTCGGCCCGTCACATGAATTGTTACCGGATTAATGACAGAGTCCACAATTATTATTAAGGTGGATGAGTGACACAGTTTACACCACGATTGTTACCGGTCCCATAATTTGTATATATTATTTTTGACTATGATACTAGTAGTATCGTTTTTGCCAATGCGCATGTGGTTGTTTTGTGTGTAAACGTTTGTGAAATGTGTTTCTGAAATCATACTGTGTATATAGTGTGTATACATATATATATACACCCTATTATATACATGTATGTGGTAGTTTTTTAAAGGTTTTCAAACCAGTCTTTGTGAGACACGTATGATGCAATCTGGAGTGTTGTTCCTCACTGGGTTTAACCCCCTTTGTTTTCTATGTTGCCTTATTTTCATTTTACAGGTTGATTCGAGTCGACAACCTTTTGGCATTTTCGCCCAGTGAGGCATCAATATTTTTGGTTAGTTGCCTCTTGGTCAGACTACATCTTCTGTTTTAGAGCTCCGTACCGAGATGTTGTTGGGTTACTGAGTCTGATGGTTTTGGGTTTTTGGGGTATTGGATATGTGAATTTTATCGCTTCTATTGTTTTCTTATATATTGACACTTGATATATTTTATTATTTTATTATCATATATATATGATCCATTCATAAACGGTTTTACGAGAAAATATTTTAAATAAATCATTTGTATAGTTTTTGAATATTTGAGGCTTGTGCAAGATGGGTCAGGCTACCATAGATGGTTCGCCTCGTACACCGGTCACGGTCTCGAAAATGTGTCGTGACATGAATGCTTATAAACTATATTTGACTTCGTTTCTGAATCGATGCGAGAGTTTTGACACAACATTTATAAATTTTATAAGTTCATAGTAATAGATAACATAAACAAATTATAATGATAAATTAGTAGAAGTACATAAAAAAAAGAAAACACATTATTTAAAGTTATAAAATATTAAAAATGTACCTTGGTAAAAAAATATTAAAATGTACAACATACTTATTAAATAGTTAAAAAATAATAATATGTACTTATACAATATAAAATGCCGATTTAAATTTAGATGAGATTTATTTTTTATTACAATAGATTAAACTCTGAATATATCAAATATAATAAGTACGCATTTATCCACTTGAACAAAAAAATATTTAGTTTGTTTACTTTGCTTGAGCTGTTGAGCATATGCTTATGATTCTTTCGGTGGTCAAATATAATATTTAATTATACTTTAATTTAGAATAGCAATAACTTATTATGATGAAAGAAAACATATTCATGATGTCATATAGAATTATTAATGCCAATTAAAAGGCGTGGCCATTACTTATTAAACCTAAAAAAAAGAAAGAAAGGAATGACTACTATATCATATTCTATACTGGTGCTAACACTACCCATGGGCCATGGATTATCTTAATTTAATTTGTAATGAACATTAATAGTGTTCTATGATTTGCCCAATCTTCAATTCTTTACCCCGTTTAACGATGTCTCTATTATTACACAAGTCAAGTAGAAAAAGGAAAACTGATACTAATTAATTAAGCACCACTTAGCTAGTCGTGAAGAAAATAATTAGGTGGTGGGAATTAGCTTGAACACATCAATAAATGAATCTAATTTTATGGTTGGATGTTTGGTTGTTTATAGTTTATACTACCCTACCAATTTCTACTTTGTGGTGGAGGAAGTACTTATGCATGAGCTTTATAAGCTTAATTCAGTTCAAATCTTTCGTGAAAATTTTTCAAAGATAAAAAAGGTGAAATTCTCGTATAATTAGTAGCTTATTAGAAATTAACTTAACGAAGGTGTCCCATCACTATCGTCGAGAGCAAAAACTTCACCTACATCTTTTCCAAGAGACATATATGCCTTTTTGTGCGATGTGGCGCTTAGTGCATGCTCAACTAATAATACTCTAACATACAAATAAAAATTTGACGTACATTTCTTATAAAATTCAAGCTCATCAATGTAATATTTTTTTCTATAATTATTTTATTTAATTCTATGGAAAATTCAACTCTTCTCTTTAATGTTGAAAAAACTTCAATATTAAAGAATTATTAGTTCATTGGTAAGTTTATGAATATAGTAGTAAAGTTTTAAGAATTGATTATTGGATGCACGTAATTAATTTGACTTAATTTTATGTAATTATAATTAATTAGAATATTTTTATTTTTATTATATTTGAAACTAGCTAGCTGGCTATGACTTAATTATATATCACTTGAGACGAGGTTAATGATCGGGATCATGCACCATTGGTAGAGATTGGCCTATCTTGTCCTAGTGTTTGGATACTACAAATTAATATAATCCATACATTGTATTGTAGAAAATTCGACAGCCTTTTTTTTTCGTTAAGGTGTAATATTTTTTTGTTAAAATTGTAGGAATTTATAATTTATATTAAAATTAATTAACTAATTTTAAATCATAAAATTATAAATTTAAATAAAAGAATATTACACCTCGTTTAGGAAAATTGCAGGAACTTCTATAATCAAATTATAGGAAAAAATTTATCCTATCCTGTAGAATAAAGATTTTGTTAACAGTTGCCGTCACTTAATCCTCTACAATTACAAACTTAATAATATAAATGGTTCCTACAATTTTTTAGTGAGACTGATCCTATATTACCCATAGTTTTTTATTTTTTTTTATTTTTTGTGAATCTTAAATCTAAAACATGAAATTTTAGATAGGACTGTCTCACTACTAGATTAACCCACATGATTTAAAATAGTTTCTACATTTAATACGTGAAAAAATATAACATCAATTGTAGTCTAATTTATGGAAACATAGCAAAGAATTGATAATACGTTTACATGTAAAAAAATCCATATAAAAATATTTTTTTTATGCAATTATCATGTGTGCTTTGTAATTAAGACACTTCTTGACTAGTCAACTGTCACTGTCCAATTATGACCATATATTGATTCCAAAAAACTGTTTTTTATATTATTGAGTAACTTTTTAATAAATTGAGTAGTAAATAATAAAATTGAATTATAGTTTGTACAAATTATTAAGTGAAAAAGCAATAAAAAATAATAACACATCTATGTTAGAATACATTAAAAAGTTGTTTAATATACTATATGGATACTTTAAAAAAAGTTGTAAACAATGTTTTTTTTTATAACCGTCAGACTCATCCGATGGAGATATTATCTGTTTTGGGCTTGCTATTGATAATCATAATTTTATCTTTTTCTTTATAATTCAGTCCTTAAATTTTTATTCATTTAGAGCACCAAACATTTCGGTAATTTAAGAGAGAAATCTGTTTATAAATGACTTTTAGTTTTAACTCTTAAACGATATGGAAAGTATGACGCATAAAAAAATATGCAATTTTAAAAAAAATGACATTTGCAATTTGCAAGAAAATTCAAAAGTGGGCTGTATATATATAGGTAGCGAAGGTCACCAGCATCATTGTCCATAAGAAGTTGTTCTTCTTCTTTACTCTCACAAATCCCTGAAATTAATGGAATCCAAAGGTTACACTCAAGATGGCACCGTGGATCTTCGTGGTCGTCCCGTCCTCTCCTCCAAAACCGGAAAATGGAAAGCTTGTGCCTTTCTTGTTGGTATGTCCTCCTTTCTCCTTCACAATTAAACCTTTTATTCATCACCTGCATATTGTAAGATCTTAAACTTGCAAACATCGATATAGTTTTGCAAAGTTAAAGATAACTCAAAAAGAAAAATATTTTAAGCTCATCATATAGGTCTATTAAGACCAATGTTTGTGCTTCCACTAGTAACTCAGTCTTGATTCGGTCACATGCAACCTATGAACATTTGTGGATATCATATTTCCGACTATTATGTACATGCAGAAAGGTACTTGCAGCTTTCACAATTTCTTTTTAACTATATCATCCAATTTTAAAATATTTTGATAACTGATTAATTCAAATTTGAGCTAAAAAGATACTTGCAGAAAGGTACAAGTTTAATTATATTTTTTCTTTCACCACTAATTGTTTTTCTCTCCTATCGATCATAAGCTTCATTCTTCTTTTTTTCAAGCACTCATCACTTTCTCTTTTGGTTTTGGTGTTGCATGTATTCAATCAAAGTAATTACTTGTTTATATTTATAGAATGCTGTTTAATTTATTGAATGCGGTAAATTGATTAAATCTTAATTAATAGGGTATGAAGCATTTGAGAGGATGGCCTTCAATGGAATATATTCAAATTTGGTGAATTTCTTAACGAATCAACTTCACGAAGACACGGTTTCGTCAGTAAGAAATGTGAATAATTGGGCAGGATCAGTGTGGATCACACCAATTCTTGGTGCTTACATTGCAGATACTTACTTGGGTTGATACTGGACTTTCACCGTCTCATCTCTCATTTATGTCATGGTAATTAATCAAAATAAATCATCATTACTCTCCACTAATAACCACTTTAATTAATTTATTTACAGTCAATCACCATCATTAATGCTTGCTTTGAAATTAACCTAGGGTTATGATCATTTAATGAACTAATGGTAAATCTAATTGCTCCACTTGTTAATATGGACAATATCTTGTGACATATTCACTCTCAAATGGACCATTAATTTGCTTTGTTATTTTCGGAAAGAGGGAGGGGCCCGTTATTGGCTACTTATATGCAATAGCAATTTTGGTCTCTTTCAAGCATATATTATTCACACATTTAGAGACCAATATTCACGTTTAAGCTTTGGATGGTATATATAACTTTCTATACAGAATGGTGGTCCAATTCCTATAAACCTTCCTCAAATAGTTATATACGAAGAATATTATATATAATTATGAAAAAAAATATTTACACATTAGGCCCACAACAAATTAAAGCAGTAGCTATCTGCAACAACTATACGCACCAATACAATTAAGTATATATTGAGTTAGTAGACGACGAGTTACAACTGATTGAAATAACTCGTAAATCTATTCTTTTCATTATTTATAAAAACAAGCAACTGTCCTTATCATATATCTTGCAATGCGAAAAAATTAAACCACATGTCAATCATGCATTGATATTCCATTTTTATTAAAAATGGAATCCTCTTCAATTTCTTCATTTTTTCGACGATTTTAATATTACTGAGCATATAAAAATATGAATATGTAAGTACGAGTAATGAAGTTACAAAATATTATAAATTCAGATTGACAAGTGTCATATCTATTATTTGGTTTCTACAGGGAATGACACTATTGACAATGGCAGTGACATTGAAATTCATGAAGCCAGCATGCATAAATGGAGTGTGCAACAAGGCATCTTCATCACAAATTGCCTTCTTCTACACAGCACTCTACGTCATAGCAATAGGGGCTGGAGGGACTAAACCTAACATATCAACATTTGGTGCAGACCAATTTGATGACTACAACCCACATGAGAAAACACTCAAAGTCTCATTCTTCAACTGGTGGATGTTCAGTTCATTTCTTGGAGCTTTATTTGCCACCATTTGCCTTGTTTATATTCAAGAAAACATGGGTTGGGGTTTAGGGTACGGTATCCCTACAGTTGGTCTTTTGTTTTCATTGTTTATATTCTATTTGGGGACACCAATGTATGGGCATAAAGTCAGAAAAACCAAAAGTCCTGCCAAAGACTTGATTCAAATCCCCATTGCTGCCTTCAAAAATAGGAAGCTTCAACTCCCTGACAATCCCTCTGAGCTTCATGAACATGAACTTCAGTACTACATCGATAGTGGTAAACGGCAAGTCCATCACACCCCATTTTTCAGGTGAGTTTCTTTAACCTAGCAATATATGTATAAAAGTTGAGTTAGTTAACTAATTAAAGCTATGTTCATTATGATCAAAATCTTATTGTTGTTGACAGCTAGCTTAAGTTAAATGCCTAATGTGATAGGAATCAACATCGGATAGATAAAGAAAGATATTGGGCTTATAAACTACTGTGGACGCTGTATACCACTGTTATAGCCAAGTTGATCACCTTTTGCAAAGAACGATTATATAAGGACTAATGACACTAGTCACCACATTGATTAGTAATGTAGTCGGGTAGAGGAGATCAAATTGTTAAATATTAATTGCTATCATAATTTTTTTCGTAAATAATCTATGTAGGAAAAAAACACGTATATTACCTACATAAACATGTATAGTGTCTCAAGTACTTTATGCATATTAACTATTCAAATCAATAATAGTGAGTAATTTAGAATATAGTCATGGTAGCAAAGGTATCATCATTCCAAGTACAATTAGAGATACCGATTCCATATATATACATGGTTCACATTAAAAGTGAAAGAGCGTCCAAGTAAATTAGTCCTTGAATGCCTTTGCAGGGAAGATCATATGGAAAGGGGACCTAGCTCCCAAATCATGTGCATATTAACTAGGAAAATGGACGCTATGTTGAACCCAAAAATGCGTTTTTTTCATGGAGATTTGATAGCCATTCATTTGATTAAATTTTCTAGAAGTGGTGCATATTTTCACGGTACTGGCTACTTCTGGTGATCTCCTTTAATGAATGGTCACCATCAGTCCCAAATGCCAAGTTGCTTCTGATTAAATAGAATATGTCACCATGTCGTAGGAGTAGTGGTGGTGGTGTCTCCCATTGATCCACTATGTTTCGTATCCAAAACCAATTTGCGAAAAACAATTGGTAGTCATATTTAAAGCTATATTCTGTTTGAAAAAAAAAAAAACAGAATCTAGTTTTCTTCGAGTCATAAATAAATATATTTTATAACTCACTAAATGATAATATATATATTATGCCCTTTTTTTAATTAAACTATTTGATACATGCGTTTCGATTTTTCAAGTGTTGAATTCGAGGGAAAGAGGAATATATGCCTCTGTTACAATCTTCAGTTATATTGACCATTAATATCAAGTTGAATAAAGATAAAGTAATATTTTTTTTATAAAAATTACATTAGCTTTATTAAATTAAACTAAATTTGTAAATTATATCTTAAGTATGTCTGTGGTTCAGGTGCTTGGACAAGGCTGCAATCAAAGACGGAAATGTAGGTGCTTCAAATAAGCCATTCACAGTGACTCAAGTGGAAGGAACCAAG
>CAODLS013603609.1:0-10155 GCA_948243855.1 Flueggea neowawraea | reverse complement strand
CTTCTCCTTACCTTTGTCTTGCTCCTTCCTTAAGGATGCAAGTGCCGAAAGCTTCCTATGCTTTGGGCAATCAAAAATGCGGTGCAGTCCATTGCACAATCACAGAGAACTCTTAGGCAAAGAATGCTTTATTTACTCAATCTATTACAAATGAGAGCCACTAAGGAGTATTTATATACATCTATCTCCTATAAATAATGTCTAGAATCTTCCATACTGTTCTAGCTTATGTACAAATTCTATTAGTCTTTATACTTCTCTAGAATATTCTACTCAACTCTAAAAAAATTGAGAAGAATTGGGTCAACTCTCACATATCTTGGATGTTCAAGTATTGGCTCGTGTCAGTACGTATGGGGTTGGAAAAAATTGCCGACTGATCAATTAAGCATATGATTAGAATCCTCCAAACATTAAAGGGTAGTGACCATTTTAGTGGCATCATTTAAACAGTACGTCTCCGAGAATAGTTCTGTGTTTGTGCAATAGAGAGTTCCAATAAAGATGGTTCTGCTCTGCGTTGTTGCGTTTTTTTGGTGATTTGAAAGTGTTGCATTTTTCTGATGCAGAAGGGAAGAGTGTGGCCTTGGTTTCTGCTGTTTGATCAGAATGATGAAACTCCTCTTTATGTTCTTAGAAACTTCAGACATGCATGTTCGCTTGGTTTCACAATTAACATTTATTTTTCAATTGAAAAAACAGTGTGTAATCCTGATGATATCGTAAAAGAAAATGAAATCATATAGTTGAATCTTTTAACGATTCTGTAATTATGAAAAAATCTTTTATCATTACTTAAAAAAAAAGTTGTTTGTTATTGAAAAAAAATAAATTTGTTAGATTAATCTAAATGTGCTCCTAAGCAGCGAGTGCGATCTGAAGAAAAACAGCGACAGAACCTTGTTAATATGAACTACTTTACATTAGTTGGGTAAATGAAGTGGAAACCAACACAACCACCACCATATCTACCACCTCTCCTCCATTGATTTCAATCTCACCTGCTTGCACTAACACCATCTTTTATGTCATCTCAGTCTCACACCACCTTGGTGTCTTGGAGAATGAGCCTATAAAAGAAGTGGAAGAGAAAAAAGCAAAGAAAAGAAAAAGAAGAGAAAAGAAAGCAACCCTTCAGAGCAGAAGTCCTACACGCGACTCACCAGGTATAATAACAACACGAACAGTACCCCATTCTTGCCATAAAACAAATAAGAAGACATCCATTGATTCGTTATCGAGAAAAAAAGGCTCCAATTACCAACAGTTGAGTTGGGCTCCTGTTGGTGAAGCATTGGTATGGGTTGGCGCAGCTGGAGAATGCAGAGATGGTGCAGTGCTGCTATGGGATACACTATCTTTACGTACATATAAAGGAATTGAATTGTCCTTCTGAGTCACTGTTTTCATCGAGAATTGAGAACGTATCCTCCCTTTTTTTTCCCTATTCATCATCGCCTTATCATCTAATTTACCCAACAAAAAATAACTTAAGAGAGTTATTCATCTTAAACAAACTATTTTTACGTTAAATTTTATATAAAAAATCCAACTTTCTATGTCCACAAATATCTTTATCTACGAGTTAATAGAATGTTTATGTTTAAATTCACAGAAGATGAATGTTAAGCGAAGTGAGGGAAGTTTTAAAACTTTTAAAAGTCTAGTGTAGACTTGGGACGGGAACCAAAAAATAAAGAAAGGGTGCAAGTGCAACCCTTTCGAGATCCCATCTCATTTAATGTAATCTTCCATTTACTATCTGGTGCAGACGTTAGAGTATTAATCATTTCAATATCATTCCTAAATTTATTAGTATGCGTTAAAGTAAATGTTTAAAGCTAATTTTTACTGGCTAAAGTTGTTCTGGTCTGCATGTCTACCCAGTACTAAGTGCCGTTCTCTACCTAAAACCTGATGCAAAATTATCAACACCGATGTTGTTTTCGGGATGCATTTAGTATAACGAACATTTAAAAGATCTGATAAAACGAATTGCACGAAATAATCGTGTTCTTTAGAAGGTCAGTTTTTTGTTATACTGCGTGTAAAAGTTTAATTTCAGTCCTCTTTGTAAATTCTGTTTTCTAAATATAAAAATATAGATGTGGAAAATAATAAAAAAAGTTTATCATAATTACTATTAATTATGCAATGAAATTAATTTTGTATGTCAAACTAGAATATAAAAAAACCTGAGGCGCAACTTGAGTAAAGAACTTTGTAGATTAGTTAAGGGAACGACGTATAAACTCTTGGATAATAAATGGAGAGAGAGACAAAAAAGGGAGGGAAGGCGCCATTAAAATTCAAGAGTGGGGTGTCGCGGATGGAATGCTGCGTACAAATGTCACGTGTCCGGTAATTGTGGTGCAATGCCCCCCTTTGTTAAGTTTCTGCGTCCAAGGACAACACCACCGCCTCTCTATTTTCTTCCTCTCTTTTTTCCTTCTTTATTTATTAAATTTGAAAATAGGGAAAAAAACCATTAGCTGCTCGAAACTCGCAAAATATATAAAACCACCTCAAAGGGTTACAGTCTGTCTCCCCCTCCCTTCCCCTTCTTTTCTTTCTTTTCCCATTGAGAGAGGGACTGAGAGAGATGGCTCTGACATATGAGTCTCTAGGTCTCTCTCATGTTTTCTTCTTTTGTCTATAATGAACCAAGATCTACACTATTTCTTCTTCTTAAAAAAAGATGGCAAGACATCAAGAATCTGCAGAATGTCAAGAAAACCCCTCATTTCTATTT
Organism: Flueggea neowawraea; assembly: GCA_948243855.1. NCBI lineage: Eukaryota > Viridiplantae > Streptophyta > Magnoliopsida > Malpighiales > Phyllanthaceae > Flueggea > Flueggea neowawraea. The sequence goes on along the minus strand of CAODLS013603609.1, from coordinate 7,403 downwards.
GATGCTCTCTACTGTTCTGAGGACAACTGGGAATTAGTTGAAGAAGTTAAAGACAACTATTTTCAACACAGCAGTACTACTACTACTACTACTTATGATGAGTATGACCCCGATAATTACGACTGCCCCAAACGAAACTCCACTCCTCCTACTCCACCGTTTCTTCTCGAACAAGGCATGTTCTGGGAAGAAGAAGAACTCTCCAGTTTATTTGCCAAGGAAGAGCAGAACCATCTGTACAGAATCTTGGAAACCAACCCTTTACTCGCTAAGGCTCGCTCTGAGGCTGTGGAGTGGATGTTGAAGGTCACTGAACATTACTCCTTCACTCCTCTCACTACACTTCTTGCCGTCAACTATCTCGATAGGTTCTCGGTTACCTTCCACTTCCAGGCGGAGAAACCATGGACTACCCAATTAGTGGCTGTGACTTGCCTCTCCATTGCTGCCAAAGTGGAGGAGATCCAAGTGCCCCTTTTATTAGATTTTCAGGTAGATTTATGCATACATGACTAATATCAATCGGGTTCAATTCAATTTCGTCACTTTATGATTTATTTTTGTTCAAATCTTGTCCAGGTGGAGGATAGCAAGTATGTGTTTGAAGCCAAGACTATACAGAGAATGGAGATTATTGTGCTTTCAACTCTTAAATGGAAAATGAATCCTGTAACTCCAATTTCATTTCTTGATCACTTTACAAGGAGGCTTCGATTAAAGGACTATCTTTGTTGGGAGTTTCTGAGGAGATGTGAACATATTCTTCTCTCTGTAATCTCAGGTAGACCATTATAGTGGGTTAATCTTGAAAGATTTTTGTCTCTGCATTCGGTCACGGTTTTGACTCATTTACTCAAAATCTTTAATGTATTCAGATTCTAGGTCTATGCGGTATGTGCCTTCTGTAATGGCCACAGCTACAATGTTGCATGTCATTAATGAAGTTGAGCCCTACCTTGGTACTGAATACCAAACCCAGTTTTTGGGCACCCTTGGAATTGACAAGGTTAATGTCTCTTCTTGCTGCTTCCATTTTTCTTGTCCACATTAATCAAAGCGCTTTTACTCTGATTTTTTTCACTGAATCTTGAAATATTACTGTATATGAACAAACAGGACAAGGTAGAAGATTGCAGAAAGCTAATAGTGGAATTGGCAACAAGGGACTACTACCGAAGGCAATCAACGAAACGCAAATTTGGTACCATTCCAGACAGTCCAAACGGCGTAATGGACTTGTCGTTTAGTTCGGATAGTTCAAATTCATGGGCTGTGGGATCATCAGTGTCGTCTTCACCAGAGCCACTGTTCAAGAAGAGCAGGACATTGCAAGGCTTAAACCACCATGCAACTGCTGATTTTCTCAGCATTCCTCGCTAGTTCTTCAGATTTTCCTTTCTCTATTAATTCAATCCTGAACCGTCTCTGTATGGTTAATAATTTTCATGTTCTTTTTTAAAATTATGAGGACGTTAATTGCCTTCCATCTCTGCCCTTCCGGTGAGTCCAAATTCTTGGAAATGGAAGCAGAGAGATGGTAGGCATTTTATCCGGAAGGAAGCGGAGAACTCGAACAAACCGAATGAAGAGACATCTTATTATTTTAATTATGGGGCCATTTCGTTATATATGATGTGAACATGTATTATATATGTTAAATTGTTAATGTAACATATCTCATCGTAAATAAAATCTCTGTGACCTTATTCATTCATTACGCAAAATTTTTTACAGCATAGTCTGTAAGTACGGTGTGTCTTAGTAACTAGGTGTCAGAATATGGATGCAAGAAGAAAAATCAAACTCTGCGAAGCAGAAGGTAAAGAAAGTAGGAGTGTTTGTGTAATGCATGTGAAGGGACAAGGATGTTGTCGGCCACTGGACAAATAAGTATATTGGGCAGGGTTTAATATTTTGCGATTATTACTAATATCATTAGTTTTGTTGTTTGACCTCGTTGGAAGAGCTCAGTGTTTTTTCCATGACCAATGTTTGAAATGTCTGGTTAGTGAATGAGACTGGAGTTGGAAGCTGATGCTGCCTATTGCCTTGCTGTAATCCTGTAACTCCACTTCTATGCCCCTACTTCTATGCCTCTCCTCCAGCATTGCTGCCCCTTACACCCAAACTCAGGTAAATAGCTTCTAGTTAAGATGTTCCTAACAGTAATATTAGGTTATAAAAGTTAAAAACGACACTATTGTTATTAAATTACGAATTTATTGAACAAAAAGAAGACGTTTGAGAAGATGAATAAGAAGCAATTGCATGGAAATTATTGAGATAATTAGTGGTTGCCAGGGAGACGGAGCATGAATGTAGATAATTAAAGTGCAGTAGCTAAATAGTGAAGGGTTATTACCATGTGTTTAGCCAAGAAGGGCTGCATGTGCTTTTCTGTCTCTTTAAATTAAAGCGAATCATGACAATTGGCTTTATTCTCTTCATGCTTGAAAACTCAAAAATCTTGCCATATGATTTTATACTACATTACTTAACCACACTAAACTCACTAAATTATTGGACAAAGTCTTTTAGTGCACCGTGAATGTCGGAGCTAATAAACTATACACTGAACCCACATTTTCCTGATTTGGTAGCCCTAACATACACAGAGGATCCTAATTTATTTGCCAATCTTTTTTTGAAAAAAAATAAATGTGAAGACACCATAGACTCTTTATCCATTAATTAGTGACCTCTATCGTCAGCAATGGTCCTATCCAACTAAAATTCAAATTAGCATGAGTGTCTCAATAACATGTGATTTAATCAAAAGAGAGTAGCCTAATCACACTTTTGTTATAATTTTAGATTCAATGCGATTTATACAAGAATTTACAAATTGCTACTCCTAACAACCAGAAAATTCCAATTTCTCCGCGAAGACGTTTTTAAATTTTATTCTAGGCTTCGTAATTACATGACTATTACGTGGATGGTTACGATGGAATTAATTTGCAACATCTGATGGTCAAGAATTTAAAAGTTAAGATGTCACCTGATGATTGGCAAAGTATGGGATTAAATGGGTTAAGAAAATAAAAGAATAAAGAGAAAAGAGATTCCGAAAGGAAAGTATAGAATTAAGCCGCCGCATTAACCAGGTAAAGGACACATAAGAATGGATTAAAAAAGAAATTAGATGCAAGTAGATCCCGCGAGAAACGAAACCAAAAAATTAAAAGCGCAAAAAAGGAGGAAGGGTGAAGGAATGTTGACTTTGGGGGACAATATCTTTTGATTTTGTTCGTGATGTCTTTGTTTTTCCTTTGTTTTTCGCTTTTAGTGGTTACAGGTAGACTGTAGCACATTTCAACTCAAAACGAAAAAAAAAATTAAAAAAAAGGAGAAAAAGACAATGATAAGATATGAAGTAATGATCATGAGATGGGGAGTTGGTTATTGTTCCAGTGAATCTCTCCTCTTCTTTTGTGGGTCGCCCACAATCTTTAAACTCCCCAAAGGCTTTCGCTTTTGACCTGCTGAAACGTTTTGATGTTAATTCTAAGCTGTTAGCAATAAAACAATTCGAGACCCACTTCCACTGCAGCCGCACCTATACTTGCATTTTAGCTCAACCAACCCATCATCTCATTCATCTATAAGTGAATTATATGTGGGTGGTGACTGAAATTAATGCTTCATCTTTGACTTGTCTCAATGCTACTAGAATGTGCAACCAACTAAGATATTTATCATGTTAAATGCATTGCTCCATCATCCATCTTGATTGATTAGATTGTGTTTGGGTTATTTTGGAAGGTTGACTAGTTTTTTTATGAATTAAAGCAAGAAAGAATTCTTACAACTCCACTTTATATTTGGTCATTAATATACTTATTTTTAGACTTTAAAAGGTAGTATATTAATTTAGCAGAATGATAGATGAAAAAAATGGAGATTCATGTCTTTGGCAACTGAGTACTTTCAGCATTTCCAACTCAGAAGGTTTCATTTACCAAGTTATTCGTAGCACTTCCATTTTCTAAAAAATGAATGTCCATTAAGTTATTCGGCAGGCTTTTCATCAACATCTCATAACCTTATACCATCTCTTTACCTTCAAAGTAAAACATGATTAAAGTTAAGCATCTTCAGTTAACTCGAAATTATTGAACCCAAATTTAATACTAACCATATGGGATGTTTGTTTTTTACCTGGGCCAAAAAAAGGGAGGAACAAATAAAGGAACTGAAACAAAGATTTAAGAAGTGGGCCAGAATCTTCGGATAATGATTTGATAGAAATGAGAGTTAAGGAATGACATAGTTCTGAGTTTCCGTCAATCTACTGCTTAGCAGGAGATGCAAATTCCAGACGTGAATGGTATAATTGTGCTGACCAAAAATATTTGGGATACAAGCATTTTTCTTCAATTTTTCTCTTTTTGTTGTTGACAGGGAGGAAGCAAGGTTACACCACAAGAAGAGCATCCAATGGGCTGAGTTGGGCCGGGCTATAAAGAGACTGGCGTCAGGTGTCAACATGCCAGGTAATGCCAAACTTAATGTTCATCTCCTTCCAGGTAAAGACACCCTCTGCGTTAACTTGCATTTCACATCAATGGCCACTGCCTCGGCTTGTGTTGCATGGAGGGAAGAATTTTAATTAATTAGACCTGTTCTCGTGGTCCATATTTGAAGAACATCATTTCGATCCACCTTATATTGGTCCAAGAGTTATGGGTCTCATATTTTTTCAAGACAAAAAAATAACGTTACTATGTCCAATAGTATAGTTGCAGAATAATTGAATTAGTGGTACAAGAAAAAATATCAAGACATCAATAATACCAACAAAGAAATGGATCTAGAATTAATGACAAAAAAAAATAACAAGGAAGACAACACGGGAAAAGCCATGGAGGGACAGAGAGTTGCAGAGGAAAACTGGAACAGGGCAAGGGTGGTCCTGAGGTGGGGTATATTGGCCTTAGATGTAATGGCATTTAGAGTGAATAGGTATTTTTGTTATGGGAGTGGGGTCTTCTAATATAAGTATGCAGTTGTAGCTAACATTAGCTAACATGAGCCCTGCAAATGACAATAGTCCTCAAGTGTCCCTTTTTATGGGAGGAAATGAAAGAGACATTGGCTGATTTTGTAGGTATCCCCTGCCGATATTGAGGCCAACTCAACCATTTAAAATTGGCGGCAACTAATCATCCTGCTGTAGGATATGGAAATCGGTCTTTTTCTTTGAAAAATATTTTTTGAAAAAATTATTGTCTATAATTTTGTTTATATATCAAACCAATTAAAAAATAATATTTTTTTTGAAATATAGGTCAGGATGAATCTAATTATTTGCATGTAATTTTTTGATTAATTTGGTGTATAAATAGAGTGACGTGTAGACAAGAATTTTTTTTTGCCAGCCTAAAATTGTCCAACCCAATCAAAATTCTCAGATTGGGATTTTTCTTGGACTTTAGGGACACGATAAGGTGTGTAAATTATTCTCTGAGTGCGTCTCAAACGTTGCTACATGTGTGGTAGCTGTATAAGTCATTCCGGAGATCCAGTGATCAAGGTAAAATGATTGGGCTGATCCTGACGAGTTCTTCTAAAAACTCCAGCTTGCGTTTTGGAAAGCATTCTGGCATTTGCTTTCAGGTTAGCTTCGGGCCATCCAGTCCAATAAAATTGGAATATCACGCCTTGCAAAAAACAACAGAGCACCGCTACACATACCACCCCAAATTCCTGGAGACTACAATAAGCTAGCCAAGCCCAAGCCTTCAAAACAACACCGGCCGCAAGTAAGATTTGCGGCTTTAAATGTCCAGCCCGGATATTATACATCAATGGAGAATCTTTTTACTTGCCCAATTATGCTTTATGCTTTTTGAGCATCTACCTTGGAGATTAAAATTTAAAAGGGAATCAAAGGTACTGCCATTTGCTTGGATTTGTTAATGGAATCAAATATATATTTGATTTGCAGTGATGAGACATGGTTTAGTGCAATCTCTTTCGCACAGCACCGCAGGAAGCTAGTCGTGCACATTTCTGAGCTGATAGAAACGTGGACAGACGAGAAAAATGGACCATGACTTCTGTTTGGCACTAAAACGGGGAAGTAACTGTGCCAAAGAAAAAAACAAATTGTCAATTAGTATTATTCAACCTGCTTTTCTTAGCGCTAAGTCACTTTTCCTTTTTCCTGTTAAAGCATCACCAATATTCTTTTTATAAATTTCAAATTCTTCATTATAAAGAGTGAAATTCAAAAAATAGTATTTCAATAAACTATTTATAATCTATATTTAGAATAACTAATAAGTTTAACTCTCCACTGTTAGATAGCCAAAGTTCACTATTTATTTATTTTGTAATTAACGAGATTAAAATTTTTAACTCTTTATTGATCAATTATATTTTTTATATTATTTAAACTCAACTTTACAAATGAAACATTAAAATTTGAAGAGTATGATTGGAGACATTTTTCATTTTAACTCTTTATAATTTAAAATACACTTTATTTATACAAAAGATACTTTTTAAAATAGATAGTGATATTGGAGATGCTCTTAAGACAAACTAACCACAACCAAAATAGCAAAATTTGTTCAAAGTCACCAATTTACAAGTATTGTCAACAATATATTTATATCCAACCTTGACATCTAAGTGTTCAACCGGAGTTTACTATTGCTTTCTCTTGTATACATTTCCCATTCATATTTTTTTTTTGTTGCAAGCATCCTTAAATTTTTTTCCTTAACTGTATTGCTGATGTGATTATTCGCCCCTTAATCAGTTTGGTAGTGATTACCGTCGATGAATCATACTTTGCATATCATTTAAAAATTGAAACAAAAAATTATTTATAAACACATTTATTTCTCAAATCACCGAGATATTTTTTAAGATCTAAAATGAATAATATTTCGATTAAATGGAGCTGATATAATCACAACAACCGTGATTACTATTTTGAAAAATTCCAGTTTGTAAATTTAAAAGATAAAATACGAGTAACTTATAGTAATGTTTAAATTTTAGCAGGAATAACATATATAAACAAAATTATTCTTATATTATTAGGGAGTAGGGAAACTGTAAAAATGGAAAGTTTCATTCCAGCGAGGAAAGTTGAGATACTTTCATGCATGACATAAGCCCGTGATTGGAATCTTTGGGAGCGAACGACAAAAATGTAAAAGTAGACAGAGAGGGTACCTCGTCTTGAAGATTCTGTGGGATTTCTTGCTGGATGTGACTGCCACCAGAATTGCATCCTTGGACTAAACCAAAAGCTGTTTACAAATGCGCTGCGCATAATCCTCCATTTCTACTAATCACTTCACTGCTTACCTACACATACTTCTCTTAAGTGGGACTAAGAAGTAGAGAAATATTAATTGCACAAATATATCAAATTTTCAATTCAA
>CAODLS013603149.1:0-14047 GCA_948243855.1 Flueggea neowawraea | reverse complement strand
TGCCATGCAGAATTTCAAAACAAAAACAATCTTAGCCTATTGCTTAATTTAGCCACCTCGCTTTCAACCCTTCTTAGATATAGATATAAACACTATAAGGTGGGTTTGTAACACTGCTTATAATGGTCCTCCTCTATTCATTTCTTTTTTTTTATCATTTCCATTATCAGTTGTTTCTTTAAAGAAAAAAAGTTTTTTCTTTTTCTGCCTTCTTTGTTGTTATTTCATGCTGTTGTTCTGAAGTCCCATGGCATGTTTAGACATGTACAACTCTGAGCGCAAAGGTTCTCCAATGAGCCCTAGAATCTCCTTCTCCAATGATTTTGTTGATACCCAACAAATTCTCAAAAAATCCTCCACCAGAGAATCTTCTTCTCCACCTGTTTCTTCTTCCTCTGACTTTGAATTCTCTGTCACCAACTTCTCCATGATGAGTGCCGATGAGCTCTTCTTCAAAGGCAGGCTCTTGCCATTCAAAGACAGTAATAACCACAGTAACAGTAACCAAATGCAGAGAACTATCAGAGATGAGCTTCTTGTTGGTGATGATGATGATGACGACAATGAAGTTCCTTTGAGGCCTCCAAAGGGTTCTTCCACCAGATGGAAAGGGCTTCTGGGTCTCAAGAGAAGCCACATTGGGTCCAAAAAGCTTGATAAAGCTACTGGTTGCTATGTTGACAGAGTTGGTGCTGAAAGTAGAAGACCAACTGTTTTTGGTCATGTAGACAACATCCACCACGTTGCAAAGACTCCACAGGTAACTACTACATTTTTTTTTTCTTTAATTCTTCTTAAAGAAAACAAAATGCTATTTTTTTTTTCAGGGTCTATATAATTATTTAGTGAATTTTTGATGTTGTGTTGAAGCAGGAGATTTTAAGTGAAGGAGGAGCAAGTTGCAGAGATGTGGAGGTTGGGATATAGTAGTGAATGAGTAGCACTATTTTTGTTAAAAGAGTGATGAAGAGCAATTTTTTAAGGAAAGGAAGATGTAGATCAATTAATTACTTAGTTATGTTTTGTTTTTAGAGGAGATTTGGATGGAAACTTAATTAGAGATCTTGATTTGTGTGTGTTGGGTGGGTGTTAAAATTTTCTTTTTCTTTTTTCTTGGCTTCATGTTTCTTTATTGGATCTTCTCCTGTATTTTGGCTGTTTTCTGTACAAAAAAGTGTTTGAAGATGAAGAACTTCTTTTCTCTTCGTCTCTTCCCCTCTCTATAAAAAAAAGCTTCTCATTCAATAAATTGTTTTTTACTTTTCTTTGAATGATCTATTCTGTTTTTTTCTTCCCAATGTCATGATATTAATTTCTTTTATGGCGTTTGTATCTGCTGATATTTTTTCTGAAAAGTTGAATGCTATGAGCAATGACGAAATACTGCTTCTTTTTCTTGATGAAATACTATTTTTGTGTTCGCTTTAACTGGACAAATCCGTTCTTAATCTTTTTCTGGTTCGGTTTGATTGTATTTGAAAACTCAGTTTAATCGATTCCTTTAATTCCCGTTTAATTTGGTTTATTATAGATGGTTCGGTTTTACGTGGAATCAACCGAATATCCATTATTACTTGGATTGATTACTTTTATAAACTTATTACTTGGATTGATTTCTGCCATTGGCTTACTGTTCGCCGTTGATTTATTGTCATTTCAAGAGTAACTGGCTGTTTGGGAAGATTAGCGTCTACTATGTTCTCGATATATAATATATAGTATTTAACATTTTATATTATGTTGAGTTATTTTCTATATTTTTTTACTATTTAAAAATTTACTATTTGTTATATATATTTTATCCGCTATCCACTAATTCTTATATTTTTTAAACAACCCCAAAATAAAAACTCTACACATGTTGCCCTCGTTAGTTTAATTGCTTAAATTACAAGGAAGTTGATTCGAGGGTGTATTAGTAGGAAAGCTTTTAACAGCGGAAATTTTATTTTTTTATGTTTAGTTCACTTAATAATTTGAAGGATCTATTTCAAATTATTTTTTGGTTGGAATTTTAATTTCCTAGAAAATAGATATTGAGGTACAATAATAACTTTGTCATTAAGTTTTTAATTTAAATAAATAAAATATATGAGTTTTATATTCATTAGGAAAGTTAAGTTACCGACCTCTCTCTCGATAAATTAAAGAAGTGAAGTAGTGATTTTCGAATTATTTTCAACCAAACATATTAAGTTTTGCTATTTCATGAAGTTAATTTTTGGCATAGAAATCCCAAACAATTTTATGGGGCCTGGTCCTTATCATGAATCCAAAACTACCTACTTCCCTATCCTCCTTACAGTTTCAGACATACATGATCGGTGCCGACGCAAAAATCCCATTCCCTGCAAGAGTACTCTCTCCGTTTCAAAAATGGTCCTTTTGACGAAAAAAAGGTTCTTATTTTATTATAATTGTTTGTTTATAATTTCAAGAAAGTATTTATTAATTTTTTCTAATTATATCCCTCTGCAAATGCTTCAGGGGAAAATAAAACATTTATATCAAATTAAAATACTAATTCTAAAAAATGGCCACCATTAGATTTAAAAAAAAATCACCAAAGTTGAAACTCATATTAAAAATATTTTTTTTTGTGAGAAATTAAGGTATCCTCACAAGAAATTGACTTTTTTTAAAAAATTTCAAAAAATCTTATTTTTTTAAAAGGTGTACAATGACATACAGAAGGCATTCACAATTTTTTATAAAAAAACTGATTTAATAAATTTTAATCAGTATATACAAGTGTGCATTTATGTACACGGACGTATACAAGCATACAAGGCATTTGCGCTTTTTTTTATTAAACTAATATATTGGTGCACACTAAGTATACAAGAGTGTACACCAAGTGTATACTAGTGCACACAAGTGTACATTATTCCTTTTAATATAATTATAGGGTTGTAAAAATTTTAGTATTCAACCATGAAAATTATAAACTCACAGCATTTAGGGATTTTTTGAAAATTTTTAAAGGAATGTGCAAGTGCAACGACTTACAAAATACAATAATACCCAACCAAAACCACCACCTGCAACAACCACTAGTCCCTTCGCAACCGCCGGCATAACCTCCGTCCCCACCCACACGCACCACACACACATGACAAAACCATTAATAATAAATCACTTGGCAATTTTAAGGTAGATCCACTTTTGAGTTACTGAATAAACAAACATTACCAACATTTGTGTTGTCTGTTGCACATGATGATAATCTTTTGGTTCTGGAGAGCAGATTTGATTTGAACCCAACCAATAATACAACTCCCAGTTCGAGCCAGCTTTCACAACGAAAGTTTCACAATCGGCCAACCCAGCCAGCCTTTGCAGTCTGCTTGATCAGGTCTCTCAGAAGCCACTAAGGACACTGTAGTAGCAACCCTACCTGCAAAATATATGCACCTTATCTTGCAATGCACCTGTCAATGTCGTATCAGATTAGGTCCCTTTAAGCAGGCTTATGGTTAAAGAATCAATTTGAATCCTTAAAGCAAATTTTCAATGTTGAAAGAGAAGAGAGTACAAATAACATTCCTCCTACAGCTACAGCACTCTCTGCGTTCAAGCAGAACTTTCGAAGTTATCTTTTTGCATAATCATCAGAATATTACACAATTTTCTACTAAATATGAAACCATAAAATGCTTCAGCATGTTACAATGATTTTCACAGTGTTGCCATCAATCCGGCATTCTCAAGTAATGACGACATTTCTTCCTAACCGTAGGCGCACAACCACAATAAGTAATCAATGAGTAAATTACCTAGATGCTTGATGCTGGATATGTTACCATGGAGCAAGGACCTCTTCTTGGAACTTGAGCTCATAGCTTTCGGCTTTTGACTTGAGATTCTCCATATCGGCACCATACCTTTCATAGGCTGCTCTCAATTCAGCCAGCTTTGCTTCCAGATTTCTTATCTCATCCTCTGTATGTGCTCGTTCGTTTCTAGCTTCAATGTACTTTCTCGTTTTTGTGGCTCCATCTGAGTCGAAAGCAACACTCTTAAGCCTTTTTAGCCTGGCACGTAAGAACCCAACATTCATGCCAAAAAGCTCAGAAGCTTTCAGAGTTTTATCCCATGTAGCAAATTCATCGCTAGAGGTTGTAAAATTACTAGCTTTTATGGCATCAGCGATGTTAACAGTTTCAGATATTATTCCAGCAATTAACTTAAAATTGATTCCCTTTATAAGTTTGTCGTGCAGAAAATCATTCTGGCTGCTGCAAAGCTTGTAGTACTTACTCCGGATGTCTTCAGATAGTTCTGAATCTAGAACTAGCCCATCTATTACAATGCTAAAATTCTCAAAACTTTTGACATCTTCAAACTGAATAGCAGGCAAAGATAGTTTATAACCTTCCAAAACTTCTGAAGCAACCTCTTCACTATCATTCTCAGATTGCTCAGACGATTTGACATGTTTAGAACCTGATCTCGGTTTGGAAAATTTCTTATTTTTCTTTTGGACAGCAGCCAAAGGAAGAGATTTAGGACGTTTCCTCTTTGTGGTTTTAAGATCTGCTGTAAATATTTCTGCTTGCTCTGCTGCTTCTTCTACTTTATCCAAAATTGACATGGAATAGATTATCTCAAAGTTAATGAAATATATGAAAAATATTAGAATATGAAGAATAAGATATCAAACCAAATCACCTGCATCATTTTGTTTTATTTGTGCATCCAAATTTAGTAGACCTAGAGCCCCGTCGACTTCAGTCAGATCATTTGCCCTTATTATGTAAACCTGCAAAAGGAGGTCCAATACCTGTGACCAACAATACCTTGAATAATGAAATTTCTGTACACATCTCACGCCCAACATATTTTTTTCTTAATCAACGTCATGGGAAAATCATCTCAACCACAATAAACCAAGGAAATCTAAACCTGACTCAAGGAGAACCCAAAAAAATGTTGGCATACGTAAAGTCCCAGTCTAGGAAGCAATAGAATAGTTAACCATGCATTGCAGTCATCAGCAGTCAAACCTTCAAATGTTCCTTTTCTTTATAAAGATATTCCAGATCAGCAGAGCTACGATAATATGGTTGGCCTTACCTAGATATTGTTTTCTACCTTCCATAGTACATGATTACCCTAATACTCTAATTCAGATTGTTAGATTCAAAACATTCAAGTCAATATGCACCATTTAAGCCCATGATGCGTGCTATAAAGTCTTCATTAGTTGCAGCTTATTAATTCTTTCAGTTTAGGTGATCAATCATTTGGATTTACCAAACTGCATACGAATAAGAGAACAGAGAATATAATGCCTGTACACAAATCCACAGAATCTCCAAGAAGCTATGTGAATACCTTGGTCAAACCAAGGAAAAGAATGCATAAAAAAACTTATAGCATCAAAAATATTAGCTTACTTCACATAGAGAAGCACCAACTAGCCATTCTCAATCATGTATCCATATGCAAGACTCCTACAATGAATAATCTATGTACTGAATAGCTAATATCCACAGCTCCTCTGAGATTGCCTTCAATATGCAATAACACTCTAGTTCATTGTCTATATCCAGAAATCCGAAAGACAACTTTAACATGCACTGTTATATTGACAAAAGATAATAATAAATGCTTGAACAGTTATTATAATATTCAGGGAAGCTCCGCAGCTGGGCAGTTGATTCATATCCTAAAATATACAGCATCTCCTTGAACTTCAATTTCTCATAGTGTGATAGTGACACATCTTTTCTGATAAGTAAACTCCCATTAACATAACACATTATACCCTATACCATGAAAGATATTATTCATTTGCTAATATTGTCTTATCTGACCATAAGGTTAAATTGGCAATCAGCCACACCTGAACCAGAAAGAACATACTAGTGTCCAGTTCAATGTAGATGATGAGTTATTAATGAGATTTAACCTTTTGAGTTGAGTACAAAATTGAAGTTTGTCCAATAAAATATGCGCTAATGATCACTCACAAAATGGTGGAGAAGAAAACACTCTTATAACATTCTATACCGAAATTTACATCTTCATTATTGCTGTTACTTCAAATATTATACAAGCCATGAAAGAAAGGGCTCTATCATTCATAACAAACAAACAACTGCAAAACAACCACTGAAAGGAAAAAAAAATGCAAAGTAATTACCTTAAACTTGCAAGGTTCAATCAATTGAAAGACTAGAACATCTCCCTCTAGCAATTGGTGGGCAACACAAAACTGTCTCCAACCAGCGCTCAATCCAGTCTTGTAAGCAATATATCTCATCCTATATCCCTTCCCGCATTCATCCTCCAAAGTAATGCTGGTATTCTCATGAGGTAAATGAGCTCTACAGAATGGTCCAGGAAGCCCCTATCACAACCAAACACAAACCATTATCCTGCCCCAAAATTATCATATCCCAACACAACACTGATATTGATAATCAAGCTTACCATCCAAAAACAACTACCAACATGTGACCTAACCAAAGATTTAATAAAGCTAGGGAGTAATGGCTCAAGATTCGATTGAACCTCTTCAGCTCGAATCATAGCCGATGACTTTGCTTCCCCCGGACTACTCATTCCCTCAAGTCCACCACCACTCTTATTCTGGCTACAACTTCACCAAAATATCATTCAGTCCGAAACAATGCGAAACACAAAAACTCCAATTAAACACTGCAAGCTCTTTCAACTAACCATATACAGTTCCCGCCGTGAAGCAGCATTCCCTATTAAATCAACAATAATATCCAATTACCTCAAATTATCGAATAATAATCACTTTGATTAAGAATTTTTCAGAGACTTACGTGTTTAGCTTTCGAATCTGTGTACCTCCGTTTAATCTTCACACGCTTCCCCATTAACTCTACCGAATTATTCTTCTTGCCCTGCAAAGCAAAATCAAAACCTAACTAACGTCAAAAAGAAAGTCAGGTCGTCTGAATTGTTACATGACAAAACGCGAGATCTGGAGGGAGACGGACAGGGAGGGAAGCGGGAGAGGGAGGAGTTGGACTGGAAGGAGGCCAGAGAGAGAGCTGAGCCAAAGTGACGTCGTCGTCGGGTTGTTGCGGTGGTGTTTTGGCCAGCGAATCTCCATCTTCCACCTCTTTTTTCACCTTCTCTCCCATCTTTGCCCCTTTCAGTTCAAAATGCGTGCTCGAGAGAAAGAGAGAGATAGAAGAAGCGAAATCGGTGATACTTCTGTTTTTGAAAAGTGAGAGGAGGTGCGTGACAGAGAGAGAGGGGGACTAGTTTTGACGGGCGGAGACCGTAACGGCCGTTAACTGATAAATTCAACGAGCTGGAGATCTTTATTTTCAGTAGTCGTCGTTGGCCAGTCTTGTTTTGCGTTAAATTGGGGTCACGTGGCGATCACGTGGCAAACTGAAAGCTGGTTTTGCTAAAAATTAAAGGGGTAAGTGGTGCGATTTGGTCGGTTTTATACCTTTAAACTAAATCGTGCGCAAATTACGGTTTAAAAAAATTGAAAACGCAGTTAAATCATTAGTGTGGTTAAATTTACTAAATTTAACTAGTGATTGTGGTGTGATTTGTTTGGTTTTTGTGGTTTTTATGTTAATAAATGTATAAAAAATTAAACTACTAACTAAAGTAAATAAATAAAAACATTAAAAAAAACTATAATATAGCTTCATTTGAATTGTTATGTCTCTTGAATATGAAAGTTGGCTAAAAAATAAAAAAGTTGCATCAAGATACATTAACATTTATTGGTTGTCCTCCTAAAATAAGTATAAATATGCAACTTTTTAATCATATGTTAATTGACATCTAACTAATATTATTGTATTCATGTTGTTAGCATCCAAAACATATATTTTCAACTGTAAAAAAAATTAAAAGAACCACACATAATCTAGAATAATAATACATTATTAACTACAATTGATGAACAAAGCAAAAGGTTGTGTGCCCCTGTTTCTGCGAAATAGATTAAGGCAGTTATGTGGTCCATTGTTAGTAATAAATCCCCGGAGTAGATGGTTTCAATGGATATTTCTTCAAGAAAACTTGGGGGATTATTGGTGCTAAGATTACCAAGGCAATTCAGGAATTTTTCTGAACTGGAAAGCTTCTAAAGCAGTTAAATGCCACTGCTTTGGTAATAATACCAAAGAAACAGAATCCGGCTGGCCTCTCAGATTTCAGACCAATTGCCTGCTGCACGGTTCTCTATAAAATTATTTCAAAGGTACTAACTGGCCAACTGAATTTGATTGTGAATCATCTTGTATCTCTGAACTAGTCAGCGTTTGTAAAGGGAGACGAATTACTGATAATGTTTTGTTGCTCACTAATTAGTCAGAGGTTATCACAAAAAAAGGGTACCCAAATGTGCGTTGAAGGTAGATTTGAGAAAAGCTTGTGATTCGGTGGCATGGCATTTCCTTGAGGAATGTCTCATTGGCTTCAATTTTCCACAACAGTTCATTCACTGGGTTATGGTTTGTATGAGGACTCCCCAATTTTCGATAATGCAAAATGGAAGTTTGGAAGGCTTTTTCGAAGGTAAGAAAGGAGTGAGACAAGGGAATCCAATTTCCCCCTTGCTCTTTGTCTTAGTAATAGCGTATCTCTCCAGATGCTTTGCTTCCAAGCTTTCTTCATAGTTTGTGTACCATAAGGGGTGTCATGAGATGAAACTAAGCCATTTAATATTTGCGGATGACCTGTTTCTATTCAGTGGTGGCACATCTGAAGCTGTTCTGAAGTGTCTGGTTTACAAATGAATGATGCTAAAATTGTCATATTTTTTAGTTGCGTGCCACAAGAGGAAAAGGAGAAAAGATTGAGACACTTGCAGTTTCAGGAGGGCCAACTTCCAGTAACATATCTTGGTATTCCTCTCATATCAGGCAGACTTAAAAAGGAGCACTGTTCAGTAGTAATTGAAAATATTGTGGCACTTTTCACACTGGTCAGTCTGGAATTTATCTTATGGCGGAAGGGTGCAATTAATTAATGTTTTGCTCTGTAGTTTACAGGTTTATCTCTGCTCCTTTATCTTACCTACATCAGTCCATTGCGAGATTGATAAGTTTTGTAGATGCTTTTTATGGACTGGAAAAGGTGAGAGAACCAGGAAAAATTTGGTGGCTTGGGAGGATGTCTGCTTACCAAAGCAGGGGGGATGGGGAATCAAAGATTTGTTTTCTTGGAATTGTGCAGCAATTGGGAAGAATATTTGGGTGTTACTTACTAATCATGACAGCTTGTGGGCAACTTGGGTGACCAGGAATAAACTAGAACTACTTAGTTTTTGGGGTATAGTTAAAACCCCTACTGCAAGCTATAACTGAAGAAATCTCCTATGTATTAGAGGAATGATTAAAGAAGTGTTTCGGTACACAATTAGTGATGGCAACAGTTTTTCCTTTTGGTTTGACCCATGGATTGAGGGTAAATCAATCAGAGATTTATATCCAAACATTGAGATGGATAACTTATCAATTGGGAGGTCTGCAAAAATTGTAGAAGTGTGGCATAGAAGGAGCTGGAATCGTTTGATAAGAATTGAACCTCAGATGGCAGAAGTAAGACACATCATTAATTAGCAGGTCTTGCATGATAACAGGAGTGATGATATAACCTGGAAATTTTCTAAGACTGGAGAATATTCTATTACCTCTGCTTGGGAATATCTTCGGCCTAAAAAGACTAAGGTCTGCTGGGGGAAATTGGTTTAGGGATCAAATCATATCCCAAAACATTCTTTCATTTTATGGCTGGCCCTCAAGGATCGCCTTCTTACGAAGAGTAGATTGCTGAGATGGCGGATATGTGATAACAATTTATGTGTGTTGTGTTAGGAAGAAGCTGAAACTGTCCAACATCTATTTTGTGATTGTAAAATTTCAAAGGAAATTTGGAAACAGGTTCTGTCGAGGAGTAGTATACAGAGAGGAATGCTGCAGTGGAGGAGGGAGATTTGCTGGAAAAGCAAGTTCCAAAAGTAACACTTCAAGCATCAGAAGAGTGGCTCTAGCAAGCTCAGTCTATCATATTTGGAAGGAGAGAAACATTTGTATATTCAATAATGTTAGGCCGAAAGAGGGTAGTGTCCTGAGAAACAAATGTTATGCAATTAGATACAAATTTTGGTCTTCTTGTACAGATATAAGAGCATTACAGCATTGGTGCTAGAAGGTTTTGCTGGTGTGTTTTGATAAAGAGTTTGATAGAGAGTGGGACTTGTAAACTTGTAAACACCGCTTTTGATAAGTTGTCTTACCTAAAGTCTTAAATCAATTTATATTATTTTGAAAACCAAAATGAATTAATTGAAGCACATAATGTCCGTGGCAACACTCATCAAACATTTTAGGACAGCTGTGTTTTTTTTTTTAAAAAGACATTTTAGGACAGCAATAACCGTCGTCCAGTGAATCTTAAAGCGTCTCAAATGGGTTGCATTGCCCAATTGTTGGCTTCAAAATTTTGACTTTGACTAATTCAATTTTTCCAATATGATTTATAATATCCAATTAATGGAATCATTTCCAGCCAAAAAAGAATTGTAATACTCCAATTGGGCAGGCTACATCATCTTCTAGCGCCAACTTTGCTTTTGACGCAAATGTAAAACTTGAGAAAAGCTTTAATTTAATTCAACCATTAAGAACACCAAAGCAAAATGATACAATGAGGACTATGATGAGGACAGCAATTTAATTAGAGCATTAATAACAGTAGTAGTAATAAGATTAAAGAAATGATTATTAACCACGTCAAACGAGCTGATATGCTCGCTCGTAGCAGAAAATGAAAACCCAAAAAAATCCGCAAAGATGTGAAGTTGACTTTTACGCAATATAAATTGAAAAATATCAACAAATTACATAATTTTGGGTGGAAATCATCCTGATTTGTCAATGCAAGAAGACGGTGGCTAACTTGGCTGCATCTAATCAATTGTTTTCGAACATGTGTTTCAGAAACTTCTACGAGATATCAGGAAAAAAAATCAAGAAGAAACTGTTTGTCAAAGATGAACTTCGAGTATAATGTGTAAAAAGCATGATTAATCAATTGAATATTTGACCATAATGTTGTCAATCGTCGTATAGTCAGTCCACCATTTATGTGGACTGATTTAGATTAGATGATGCGAGGTATTAAATCAGAAAATTAAATTTAATTGGAGAATACACCTGATTTACATAAAATTTCTTGTGGTATGAAATTATGATATTTTAGTACTATAAATTTATTGAGAGTAGTAAATTATTTATATCATGAGTGAGTCATAGTATTAAATATTCAAAACTAATATCAATATAATACTAATTTTTTTATGATGGAAAATTATAATACTTTAATACGATAAATTCGTTTAGCTAAATAATTTAGTATCATTAATGCGTTTATAGTTTTAAATATTCAAAACAAAAATAATATAATACTAAATTTGATATGATACAAAATTATGAAATTTTAGTACAATAAATTCGTTGAGAGTACATAAATGCTTTCATAGTACTAAATCTTCAAACTAAAACCACATATAGTATAAAATTCTATATAATACAAAATTATGAGATTTTTAGTGTTGTAAATTCTTTGAGAGTATTAAATGAGTTAGTATCATAAATGAGTTTATAGTACCAAATATTCAAACCAAAATCAAATATAATACTAAATTATATATGATACAAAATTATAAGATTTTAGTATTATAAAATTAATTGAGAGTACTAATTGTTTTAGTATCATGAATAAGTTTATAATACCAAATGTTCACACTAAAATCAAATATAATACATAATTTTTTATTATACGACAAGATTTTAGTAGTATATATTTGTTAAAAGTACTAAATAATTTAATATCATGAATAAGTGTATAGTACTTAAAGGTATCACTTGCAACAAACAACTAATCAATTAAATTGAAATAAATAAAATGGTTCGAGTTACTCCCACTCGGGTCAACACGATGACATTTATCAATAGCGGGATCAAGTTGCATGCCAGTCTTGCATGCAACCACGATTGTTGTGAAGCAACGAGAATGCACCACTAATTCGCCAACTAGAAGTCACACGAAGATCTATACAAATGCAGGAATCATGAGTAAACGAAGGAGAATAATCTCGACTGCTTCCATACTCTCTCATAAAGAGAGATGGATGTTAAGTGTGGGTCAGTGGGTGAATGATATGGTGGCTAACCATAATTAGGGTTCAGATGCATCTATTTATAGATGTGTTAACTGGGTTCTCCTACTACATATGTAGAACTTACATTTCTCACTTACTTAACTAAGGTTCATCTAATTAAGTTGGCTCATAGGCAAGACACCCAAATCTTGATCGAACATGGTTTAAACCTGTCATGGACGGATCACTATAGTAATAAATGTTTGATGTTAAAAAACTAAAAGAGTACCAATCTTTAATGAATCAAAATTATGAGATTTTAGTAATTTTAAACTTTTTAGAGTACTAAATCAAATGTAAAGTATCAATTTTTTTTTTCCTTTTTACATTCAATACAATATTATTAAAATCCATTAATATATTTAATGATTTTTTTTATCTAATACTTATCATTTTTTATATTTTTTATTATAGTTATTTTTTTACTCTCATTCGAATTGACATAATGATAATAATTAATAAAATCATGTAAAAGAAAATTTTAAAACATGATCAATTTTAAGTGACCAGAGCAATTTTATTTGGTTAGTTTGAATAGTCGATTTAGTCAAATTAATTCGAAAACTAAATTATTATTTATAAATTACCATTATTTAATGACTAAAATTTAATACATAAATTTAAAAGATATAATTATTTGGTCTACCTCAATCTAACTTCTTCATGGATTGTCCCCACGGGGACATCCGATAAAATTGGAACTACTTCATGGATTCGCTATACCAGCTTCCATCAAATGGTGTTGCCGTGTTGGATCCTCCAGCAGAATTCCGTACTCTTCACGCCAATTACAATAATAAATGCTCAAAATCCGAAGTTAATACCATGCAAAAATTGGCCTACTCTTAGTGTTCGTTTAAATTGTTAAACAAATCAGATAAATGTAATTGATCGTCTAAAGTGTTTTTTGGTAAAATGAACAGTGGATAAAAATATATTATAAATCATATACTAATTTTTTTAAAAATAATATAAAATTATAATATGTTAAACACCATTATACTATAACAGGCCCTAAAATTTGGAAATTTAGCAAAAGAGAGCCTCTGAGGTGGCAGTTGCCACCTTAAAGTAGGTTGTTTAATGCTTTCATTTTATTTGAGCAAAGTTGTTTAATGTTTTCATTGTTCGAAGCGAGAACAACTTTTTGCTGTTGGGTATGCTATTTATTATTTGAATATCTCTAATATTTGATTCTTCCAAATCTAGGCCTTGGTATTTTTTGTTTCTCAATTTTGTAATCTTCTTGCAAATCTCTGTTTTTCCCTTCTAGTTGTTAAGACTTTCTGTTATTTTTTTTCGACTTGTGGTTTCTATTAGTGGTTTGTTCCTGAATTCAAGGCTTTTTTTGACAAAAAAGCTTCTTTCTTTTTTGTTTACAAAGAGCTTCTTCAGTTGGTTCCTCCTCTTCCAATGGTATTCTGTTATGGCCATGTCAAGCGGACTCCCTGGTTGGTGTATGATTTTCTATGTGGTCTTTGCCTTCTGCTCTGCCTTCCTTATTGGTTTGCTTAAAGGTATAAATTTTTTTTCATTGTTTTCAACTTATTAATGGTTCTTTGCGAATTTGCATGAGAATTTGATGATGCGTTCTTGTGTTTCTCGTTAAAAATACCAGCTTTCTTTGTGGGTCCTATTGCTGCCTAAATTCTGATAGGTGGAAATGTTGGTGTCATTCTGGGGTTGTTCCCTGCTCATGTTGCCTGGACTGTCTACACAATTCTGAAGTAACAAATTTAGAAACTTTCCATTTTCAATTATGTGTAAAGATACCTTCTTTTTCGATTTCCATTTTCATACTTTCTTAATTAACATGGAATCGTATTTGTATCTGCAGAACCAGTAGATTTGATGCACTGCTTAAACTTGCCC
>CAODLS013602920.1:0-16343 GCA_948243855.1 Flueggea neowawraea | reverse complement strand
AGGAGATGTTGCTCCGTTGGGAGCACAGGCTGTTACTAAAATACATCAGTTATTTGATTGGGCTAAGAAGTCCAACAGGGGCTTGTTGCTATTCATTGATGAAGCGGATGCTTTTCTGTGCGAGTAAGAATTAGTTGATTTCATATGATTGACTGTTAGGACTCCGTTAGGAGTAAGCAGGTTCTGTTCATCTGTTTATGCAATTGCATACATTGGCTATGAAAAACTATAAAAAGAAGCATGCTTCATTTTTCTCTTTGTAGACGATAATCTTCCGATTGTATATCCAATTGGGTATTTATTTTTCCAGAGGATTGAATTTGTTGACTATATAATGCACAGGCGCAACAAGACCTACATGAGTGAAGCCCAACGAAGTGCTCTCAATGCTCTTCTTTTCCACACTGGCAATCAGTCCAAAGATGTTGTCCTTGCACTTGCAACAAATCGCCCTGGCGATCTTGACTCAGCCGTTACTGACCGTATCGATGAAGTTCTGGAATTTCCTTTACCTGGAACAGAGGAGCGCTTCAAGCTGCTTAAGCTCTATCTGGACAAGTATATTGTCCAGACCGGATCTAGAAAATCTGGCAGTTGGTTCTGCAATTTGTTCAAAAGACAACCGCAGAAGATTGAAATCAAGGGACTGACAGATGATGTACTGAAGAAGGCAGCAGAAAAAACACAAGGATTTTCTGGAAGGGAAATTGCGAAATTGATGGCAAGTGTTCAAGCTGCAGTCTACGGAAGCAAAGATTGTGTGCTTGACGCAAACTTGTTCCGTGAAGTGGTGGATTATAAAGTCGCAGAACATCAACAGAGGAGTAAACTGGCATCGAAATCAGACCAAAAAAGTTCTTGAATGAATTATGCTTAGTTACAGACAAGTTTTGACAGGCATTCATGGAGTAGCAAAAATAGTTTCCGAGGATGTCCAGCTTTTCATTTTTGTTCTGGCATCATGTTATCATTCTTTTTCCCGTGGTGCGGGTATTTTATGGAACTTGCTGATCTGGAATATTTTCTTTCTTGCTGATGATCCATTGTTATTTATTCTTCAAATTTGTTTCCGGGTTCTCAACTTTCTGGGTCTCCTTAATGCATATGAGTGTTGACATTTTTGCAAATATATATAATATGTTGCACTGAAAACGAGCACTTAAAATGATGCTGTTTGTATTTGAGTTTTGCAGACATGGAACAAAAATTGAGGCAAGGAAGCAATTTCATAAGCAAGAAATTTCTGCCTTAATGCCACAAAATATGTACACTGCAGATGAAATCAGTTATGATTCCAAGGCTTTTACCGTACAGTTTTCCTTGAAGGGAACCAAATCAGTTATCATAATCCTAATATATATAAATATATAGATATGGAAAAAATTATTTAAACAGTTATACCCTTATTTATTTTTTATAATTAAAAATATACTGTAATATCACTATAAAGCAGGTAATTAAAACTAGCAAGTTAAACATTTGTTGCGTAGCAGTTTTGTATTTTCACATCGGATATGTGTATATGGATAGAAATGTTTATAAATATAAGGATCTGGTTACTTAAGTAACTCAAACTTGAATTTTTGAACTTAGTGATTGGAAGTTCATTAGTTGCTGGATTGCAAGGAAATCTACGTGTTTATGCCGGGTCATGACAATCCAGCAACTAATGAGTTTTCAACCACTAAATCTAAAAATAGTTCAAATTTTGGTTACTTAAGTAACTAAGTTCTTATATTTATAAACCTTTTCATCCATATACACATCCGATGTCAATTTGTCCTGTGTTTTGTCGTTGTGGGATTTATCTATATTCAACTTGTTGTTGTGGAATTTGTCAATACTCAACTTGTTGATGTGGGGATGTTACATATACCATTATTTATTTTTTAATCAACTCATTAGTAAGTTTGGATCTTTCGTTTTTCTTTTGATTTACAAATCGTGATTAGTTCAATTAGGCATGAATGTGGTTGCAGCTGGGCGAGCAATAATTTAATACAGCTGTATTACATTAAAATTTGGGGCCCAAAACCGGCTCTTGTTTAATTGATGTTCAGCAGTTACAAGATAGATAGTGCCGTACAAATTTTTTCCGTAAACTGAGTTTTTTTTTTATTTAATTTTAGCTTGTGTTGGTCCAAATTGATTTTTTTCTTAACGGGTTTTCTCATGAAAATTTTGGAATATAATTTATTTACAATAAAACTTTATGTAAATATTTCATAATCCTAAGACAATTTTATTTGTTGCATTTGCATTTATTTAAAAAATAATTTATTCATTAATTAGACATAATTATGTGAAAATTTATAAAAATATTTACCACGTGCAACACATGTACACCAAAAATTAGTATATATAAATATACAGATGTAAATTTTTTTTTAGATTATTATATTTTTATTTATTTTTTATAATTATAAATATACCCTTATTTTTTTAATAACACGAATTATTAAAATGGCATAAGACAAACTTCTCCACGTGCCCGCAAATCAAATTGTTGTGAAGTTATGTTGATATTAGGTATCATAACAATATCATTTGGCACTTGATGATATCGAATAATTCGGCTAGAACTAATAGATTAACCTTATTGGCTAGATTATCATAATAATAAACATACACTCCTATTTCTATTATGATGGCTACATTGAAATTGTTGTCATTGTTAGCATCACTATTATAAATATCTGATTTAATATTAAATTCAGCACGTTATTTTTATAAATTAATACGATATTAATCCAATGTCGGCACTTGTAACATGAATATCTGTCCAAAATATTTTTTATATAGATAAATTTGTAATTATCTTAATAAAAATTTAAATTTTATCTGTTCTGAAAATTTAATAATCTGTAATTATCTCAACAAAAAAAAAATTAAACTTTATCTAATTTGAAAATTCTGTATTTATTTTCAAATTTATTATTTATCATAAAATCTTAAAATTTAATATTATTATCAGATTATCATCTTACTCTCTCTATATAACTTCTTCTCTATATATAACTCAGGTACCTCACACTAAATTTCAGGTATGTTCTTTTTCTTTTTTTGCTTGTATACGAATTTTATTCATTACTTTTATGTAATATAAATTATTTTAATGTATATATTTCACACTTATATGCTCAAAATTCTGCTTTTAATTTAATATAATACGATTTAATATAATGTATGTTCTTTTCTTACTTTTTTTGCTGAAAAAAAGGGAGTTGGGGGCGACCAGTAGATAGCGTACCCCTGTTGTGCGTGACCATACAGACAAATTAACCTCTCTGCTACAGAATGTTCCTAGATTCATAGCTGACACCGGCAACGAACTTGGACCAGTGCACTAGTGTGGTCACCGTAGCACCTCATCGAAGACAAGTGTTACAAGTCTGATCAATTCAACATTGTGAGAATGAACCCAAACAGATTCAAACCTATAACATCACTCTGAGAACTACGTACCCTCACTAACCCCTCGAGGGTTAGTCGAGTTGGTTTCTGGGCATGATTATTTAAGATTGAGTTCTCATCCAGGCTGCTGCAAATGTTTTCTCTTTACTTCTTCTTTTTCTTATTATTATTATTATTATTATTATTATTATTATTATTATTTGGCATTTACAATAAAGTTGTTCTAATATTCTAAATTCATGTCTTCATGTCAAGTTAGCCAGCTCGAGAACTTGGAATGAGTTCAAGAGGTTATGCTTTAATTTGTGGATACACCAATTATCATAGGTCATTGGAGTGTTGCTTGACAGACTTGAAGAAGAAAGATGTACAACTTAATAGACAAATCACTTTTTATTTATCTCATTAATACTCATTTAAAGAGAGTTCATGCGTACAAATTGAGTATACATGTTTGTAAAAAGTAACATCAAACAAGAGTATGTCAATTTTTAGCAATTATAACAAAAAAAGTAATCATTTAGTCATTATAACAAAAAAAAAGTAGGCCACTAAAAACTTATTACATAAATCAAAATTTTTATTTATACATTTATAATTGTACGAATTTTCTATATGAAATATGTGTGTTTATTAAAATTAAAACAAAATGATATTTTAAACATAATTATTCAAAAATTTAATAAAAACATGTATTACGCACATATGACAAAAAAACCAGTGATTCTAAAAGCCCTTTGCCCTAACTAAATCTCATTCCCCTCTTTCCTCTCATCCCTTTAAGAATCATTCTCTTCACCCTCTGACTTTAACGACCCCTTCAAGCCCTTCAACTATTAAGATTAATCCTCTTTACCAACAGACTTTAACGAATCCCCTCCTAAACGTTGCAGAAGGAAAGAGTAAAATCACTGGTCGAACTATTTACCTATATTCAGTTTGCGTCCTCACGAATGAAACCCTTTCTCAAAATAGCCCGAGGAATGCACTCGTCTTGCACGGATAAAAGAAAAAAAAGACAGATGTGTCCTCAACAAGTATAAAGATAAAGCTTAATTAAGCTTTGATTAAGATGCTAAAGAATGGCAGTGTGGCCTATGTTCAATGCCCGCAGCCAAAAATTGCAAGCTTTATGTACTAAACCTGCAACATAGTGAGCTCTAAGTGGAACACTGCCAACTAAATTGCGTTGATTTGTCATAAAGATTTCCTTTCTATTGGAATTTGCACGATAAGCCTGCAAAAAGATTGAGTCAAGTCCATGCTTGTGAACATGCTTCACAGCAACTTGTCCGCAATTCAGAAACCTGCAAATATGTCTCCATTTCTAAAAAAATGGAGACCCAGAAGGAGCAGCCAGAGCAAGAGTTTGCATGACTTTTATCCTCCGTGGAGTCAATTTGAGCGATCTTTCAGCTGATGCTTCCTAATATAAAAGCGGCCCATTCAAACAAGTCCACTTGGGGGAATTACAAGTGATTTAAGAAAACAGAAGTCAGTAAACGTGTAGAAATGGAATGCAACACTCACATAGGTAGGTGAATTAGTCTTGCCATTTTGCAACTTGACCTTTTTAGGAGTCTTGCTATGTTCTTCCTGTTGACTATCTAATTTGGGTCTCCTTTTCGCCCCATCTTTGACACCTTTAGAAGCTAAAAGAACAAAGTAAATAAATCATTTAATCATTAGTAAATCTGATTTGGAATTAAGATCATCTACTTGTTAATTGACAAATCTTCAACGTATGAAGTTAGATATGAGATGATTGAACCTGAACAATTAGCAAGATGCAAAACCGCTTTTTACAATGGATTTTCATTATCATATCACTTTTAGAAGCTGAAAGCAATGATTGGTCATGTAACTACTATATATACACAAACAAATAATGTGTGAATCAGTGATAAAATAATTGAGAACGATTTTGTTTGATGTCAATATGTGTTGACCACTAGATTCTTTAATTAGAAACTCTCTAGAAATGGTAAAGAACTTCTATCAGTTCCACAACTATCCCGTAAAATTAATACGAAAATCTGAACTTCACAAAGATATCCTTCTACTGACCTTACAATGTAACTGACATAGTATAGAAAAAAATCGATACTAAAATGACCTTTTCATTATTCCATAATGGCTCATCGGATGTGATCTAGCAGCATGAGAAGATTTTTCTGTTCTTGTTGAATTAGTATTTGATTGTTATTGACAAAAATGTTTGTCTCAGTCAGTTCATTTCTTTTTCTCTAATCCTCTACGTCTCCTTTGGGAGCTTACGGGATATCCTTATTCATAGGTCATGGAACAAAGCAACAAAAGTTCGTTCTTTTTTTAAAGCTCATAAGTTGTACGAGCAAATACAGAATTCCATGGGCAAGAAAAGGATCACTTGTTTCCAAAATTCTGTCAGAATACGAATTTAACTCTTATCTAACTTCAAGCACCATGACACGATCGTATTGGAAAACATTGAAGAAATGTTAGGTCCATAGGTTGTATAAAGTTGTAAAACAATTAATAAACCTGTAATTATGGATTCATCTTTTTCTATATTTATTTAATCTGTTCTCGTCATTTTCCAGCACAAGAAGAAATTATCATCCATATTTTCATAGGTTACTACAATCCATTCAGATCATCAACAAATTGATCAATAAAGTGCTCATTGTTGTTAAGTTCAGTATAAGGGGTAAGAAATAAGAAGAAGAGTATCTATGGTGCTAATCTAGAAGACAAATATACAAAGATACGATCACAAGAAAAATGAAGGGGAAGGAAAAGGAATGAAAAATGACTAACCTTGGGACTTTGAGCCTCTTCCCTTTGACCGACCATACTTTAAGTCTTGAAGTTCCTGTAGCCATTTCCATATGATGACTTTTACAATGAGAAAACAATAGTAATAGAAAAAGAACTTCTCAATAGTATCCATAATAAAGAGAAAAAAAAAATTTACCTGCTCAAGAACATTCCTAAATGTTGCAGGAAAACTGCTATTATTCTGTTTAAGTATCTACGAGTGTAGAGACAATTAAAACAGGATAATAGAAAAAGATTTGTCAAAAGAATTTAATGTTTAAAAGCTAACTTAATTCAAATACTTACAAACTCAAACTCAGAACGATGCTCAGCAGGATCCACAAATAAACTACAAGAAAAGAAAAACTGATTAAAATCTTGTTATTTATGTGGTTCTACCACTTAAACAAAAGAAGACTTAAAGCATCAGAAAAGGAACCGAACTATTCATAGCTTCCATATAGTCTAACAAGAACATCCCCCGTTGATCTTTCATCAGGTTTATAGCTAGCACTCACAGCATTATCATCAACAACCTACCAGACAAACAAGTGATATTACAATCACTAAATTTTCATTTGATAGCACTAAAACATAATTCGCAAAGTTCTGGTACGCGAAATCCAAAAGGGCAGTTTAATACCACTGCAGGCCACCATGAAGAATCAGAAAACTTGACCCAGATGACATCCCCGAGCGAGAGCTCCATATCTTCAGTGTCCTTCGCTGCAACTGTTTCCCCACTTTCATCACCCTCCTGACTTCTGTTACTTCCACAATTCTTGCCTTCCATAGCTTGATCTGACTAATAGACTACTCTTCAAATGCAAAAAGAAAAAGAAGCCATTCATTGATTAGAACCCAAATTGTTAGCAACGGCATTCGTGTCGGAAATTCATAAATAAGTACGAAAATGAAGCACCAAATAATATAGAGATACGAAAATTAAGAACCACACAAGCTCCCATACCATCTCTTTGGTAAGCTTACAGCTGATAACGTTAACAACAAAAAAGAAATCTTTTCTTTCTCAGAAAAGGCAATTTTTTCTTTTTCACCCGCAAATTTCAAAGAACAGTAAGGACAGTTGTGAGCACTTACCAACTCAATGCTACGGTAGCATAAGTGGGTTTAGCAGAAAATGGAACAAAGATTTGGAATGCAGGTGTATGGAACTGTGGATAAGCGCAAGATAGATGAACCAGAAGAGGGTTTTGGTGGATGGAGAAAGTAGAGAACTAGTTTTTCTCGGTTTGTGTGTGTCAGATCATAACCCCTTGTTCGGGATTTTTTACTTTTCTGAGTGAGATTGAGAAAGAGTGAGAGACCGAAAGGGTGAGGAAAGGCAAGAGAAATAACAAAATTGGGCTCCACTGCATGCTATCAAT
Source organism: Flueggea neowawraea (assembly GCA_948243855.1). Classification (NCBI taxonomy): domain Eukaryota; kingdom Viridiplantae; phylum Streptophyta; class Magnoliopsida; order Malpighiales; family Phyllanthaceae; genus Flueggea; species Flueggea neowawraea. Next base: position 8,742 of record CAODLS013602920.1, on the reverse strand, counting down.
AGTACCGCAGCAGTGAGTTAAAAATATTCAATTATTTTATAATAATACACACATCTATCATTTTAAACGTAGTTATTTTATTTTTAATTATATTTATTATGAATAAATTTACTCTTATTTATTTTTTAATTAAATTATTAATATATTTACTTAAAAAGTAAAATAAAAATTTATAAAATTAAATAAACTTAACTATTAAAATTAATATTTTTTAATTTTGTCAGACATAGGAAATATTTAGTATGACAAATTATTATAAGAATTTTAGAATTGAACTAATTAAAATGTGATTAACATTTTTATCCTTGAGATTTGGCATAACAATCAACTTTATTACTCAGTTTTTCTTGTTTGGTCAGACTTCATTACTCTGTTTTTGAAAACCTAATAGTTAGCCCTTTGTGTTATAGTTTTAATAAAAAGACTAAAATGCCCTTCGCAGAGCCTTTCTCCTCGTCCTCTTCTCTATTTGTGTCTCTCACTCATGACTCATGAATACATTTTTCATTTCCTCTTACACACAACTCAAACACTGGCCGTCACCTAATTAATTATTGGTGTCTGCTATCGACCAATCTAAACAAATTTCTTCGAACCAAGCTCAAAGACTTGAATAAGGACCTTGCCTTTAATTTCTATGGTTCAACCGACTAAAACTCTTGAATGCCTTGATATATAATCCCTTAATACCAAGTACTTTCCTCTCAGCACACACAATAAAATCACTCTCAATGAAATCTATAAACTATGAGCTTGAATAAATCAAAAATCAAATCAGTAAACTAGCTTTAGCTCTCTCATGTAGAAGCTTTTGAATTTGAAGTGAGGAGAACAACAATATTTTTGCTAAACCTTGATGTTCTTAGCTTTGCAAATGTTCACCAATCATTATTATAAAGTCGTAACGAGGCATGTGTATCCCTCGAGTGAAATCTAAGTTATTGCAAACCAAAACATAATCGTTACAAAAACTCTCCCTAATAATGAGTTCTTTACTAGACGCGAGCCTACATCTGCTTTGCTCTGTGTTGCCTTGTTTTGCACTAGCCTAATCTGACGTGAGCTAGTCCTTCTAAGTGAAGCGAGACGGGAGTCGCCCTTCAATTATGCCCTCTATTAGGAAACATTCTTCTATGATCCTTGGTACGTGGCTGTTATCTCCACTTTTGAATAAAAATAAATGCGATAGATGTCAAAGGATATAGCGCATCCCGCCATTGATCAGAGATTAAATGACATTCATATTGACTGCAAATGATTAGATCATAGCCGAAGAAGCCGAGCAAATTGCATTACAAATATGTTGACATAATTGTATTTGTCCGTACTATGAAGAGAAAAGGATGATGATGAACAGGAAATGAAAATAAAAATCTAGTAATAAACCAAGTTTTAACAATAAGCAAGCAGTTATAATACAGTAGAAATAAACCCATGAAACAGAGTATGAAAAGACAACAGAAACCTAACAGGATAGTCATAGGTAACCTTCAGTATATCAGAGTCAATTAACCATTACATTTCAGGAAATGAGAAGATAAGTCAATCTACGGCTTACGAGGTGGAGAGCTACTGCTGCTACTATTGCTACTGCTTCTTCCTCGCAACGGCCTACAAAATATTAACACACATTACAATAAAAATTTCTCAAACCAACCTATTTTGCAAAAATAAAAATAAAAAACATCGTAATAACATAAGGATGCCAGATAAAAGCAGAATATATCCTCAAATAGAAATTGAACCAAAATGATCACATGTGCAGAAACAGTGATATCTTCACCAGCGAATGACAAAACTTTATAAAGCAGTCGTTTCCAAAGAAGTCTACAGCAGCTCCACTAATAACCAACAAAACCTTTTTTTCTAAAATTGTGGGGTATTTTCCAACCTGGCCAACTTAGAACTTGTTCTAAAAATAAGGATTACCTGGCCTAACAAAGTCTATTTTTTTTTTGTCATGACATAAATATGATATAAAAACACATCTTACAAAAAGAAGAGGTGAAGGTCTGGCAGAAACACAAGAAAACATAAGCGTTGCACAAGATACAGGATCACATGAACAAGTCGCATAAGTTGATAGTAGTCCTACTCCTAATCTAGACCTGCTCATTTGACAGCTAGTGTCTCTTCGAAAAAAACACAGATGTAGGAAATTTAAAAGAAACTAAAGAATCTCTTCTGACACTGAGTTTATTTCTTGTAAAACTACAATTAATTAAAGACAAAACAATAAGAAAATAGATCAAAAGAAGGAAAAAGGTTTACCTTCTAGGACTGCGGCTCCTTGATATTTTGCGGGTGACCTGCAAAATAAAGCAAAAAAATAACAATCAAATTATAAAAAGAAGATTCTATTTTTCATGCAAGCAAAAGAGATATAGAGTTTTTTTAAAAAAAAAAAGAATATACGGACCCTGCGTGGACTGGGTGACCCAGAGTCGGATGATGACCTCCAGCGTCTCCCAACAGGCCCTCTGCCTCTGTTATTGAAAAGCAGACCACGTCAACTAAGATGTTGCAACAATACTGCTATTTGATCAATGTTCAGGTAAAAGAGATGGGAAACACACACATACACACATAAATATGGGTCCAGAAAGAATATGATACAAAGTTCACCGAAGCATACTAGCCCCTCATACATAGCAAATGATATTTAGCTTCAAAAAATTACAGTTAACATTGTAAATAACTGATAAAATTACATCAAGCATGCTAAAAGCAAAATGAATGAAAATAATATTAAAATTAAAGACGGCACTTAGCTTTAATACAGTCAAAAGAAAATCAAATATATATTCAAAATGTTACCTCCGTGGTGAGAGTGACCTTGAACGGGATCGAATAGGCCGACGAATAGGAGAGCGGCTACGTCTACGAATTGGAGATCTTCTTGGAGGAGTACGCCCTCGCCTAGGAGGTGTCCTGCGACAAGAGGAAACAAGATATAATGATTTAACATCCAAAGTGTGAAAAAAACATAGCAGATACCAATAACAAAGAGAACAATCCCCACATGCACAAGGACTCGCCAATGAAACTGTTAATTCTTCATTTATGCACATTTACAGGTGAGCCTTGGATCAATTGCTATCCCAAAAAGATGAATTAATATAGACCTTGACATGCTAGAAACAAAATTGTAAAAAAAAAAATGAAAGATCCATTCTTGAAGAGATTTCAGGTGTATTACCCTTGATTATAATTAAATCATATATGTACATTAAATTATATTGATTAATATTTCAGTGATAATATGAGGAAAGAAAAAAATGGTCACACGCAGAATAACAAGTTACTTAGCATGCCTATGCTGGCAATACAATCTAGCAAAAGTTAGAACTACATCTAAAACTGACAGAAAGAAAATCCTTTTGCTAAGTAAACAAAAAACTACTTTCAATAACCAAACAACCGAAGCTCAAGGTCACTAGTCTCATATTCTCAATGTTTGCCTTGTTAAGCTACCTTCTTATGAACATAAGTCAATATCAATTGCTCTTTGTAAACAAAAATTACTTGGATTTCTTCAGTGCTTTGTTATTTAAATCTTCTAAATATATTACCTTCTCCTTGGAGGAGACCGTCTACGGACAGGACTAACACGTACCCTTCGAGGAGAGGCCCTAACAAATGATAATTTGTCATCAGTCACCCATATTAGTCAATGTTGAGTATGCAAACATATAAGGAAACAAACCTAGGAAGGGATCTATATCGCCTAGGTGGTGAAGAAGAACGGCCTCTACTCAGGGATGCTGGTCTACGTCTAGGAGGGGTCTCACCGCGACGATAAGGGGAATCAATTCTGCGTCGAGCAGGAGAATCTCCACGTCGAGGGGGAGGAGAATCCGGTAAACGCCTTGGAGATCCACCTCTTCTCACAGGAGATCTTCTTCGATGATTGCCATTGGTTTCCGATGGGGAGAAGCTGAAAATGATATAGATTCAATTAGACCAAAAAAGATAAAAACGTACAATATTTTGAATATTAATGCGATATGCAACCTACATTCTCTTTGTCTTTTCGGTGCATCCTTCTCGATATCTGCACTGGCATTATCAACTTTAGTAGCATCTCTCTTTGAAACAGGAAGTACTTTAGGCGGAGGTGAGACTTTCTGTCGAGGAGGTAAAGTGCATCTTGCTCGAATGACATTGCCATCTATCTGGGCCTGCATCAAGACGCTCACATCATCATTTTTCATTCACAAATTGCTTTTGTGCGGAGAATTGCAAATATTTAATAGAGCCTACCCCATCCATGTAAAGTAGAGCCTTTTCCGCATCAACTCTGGTTTTAAACTCAACATACCCAAATCCTTTCGGAAGATTAACCTGTTCATGTTACATGTGAAATTTTATAAGGCATGGTTGTGCATACATAGACAAAGGTGTGTGCATGTGTCTCCTACGCACATATTTCCACAACATTCTCAGACAAGTTGCATGAACTTACAACACGGTCCATTGCCAATTCCACGTGGACAACTTCACCAAAATTAGCTGGATAGTCAAAAAAATAAAAAGAGCAAGATCACCAATCATCGAAATAAAAACAACTTCGAAATTTCAGGAATAAAAGTATAGTTTGCACAAGGATTACCAAGCAGGCATAATCAAAAATAGAAAATAAGCAAATTCTTCAAGTTACAACCTTCAACACAATTGTTTTCTATAAATAATTACTAATATTCCTACCAATGGTATCAAAGCCCTAATCGCTAAAGAAAAATGAACAAGCAATTACCAAAAAGCCCCTAAGAATTGATATAATCTTTGATTAGGTCCCCTACTTTCTAAAATCGCCCTATTTGGCCCACTAGCAATGGAGGAAGAAGTTGCAATGAAATGGGTAGCTTTTCAAAGATGGTGAAGTGTTAGTGGCAATGAATAATGATGGAGGGTAGGTGCAGAATTTGTTATTTGTATTTAGAGATTTTTAAAAGAGTTATTATTTATTTCTTAGTTAAAAGAAGAACACGAAGAACTGAGGGAGGAGATAATATTAAGGTCAATATGGTCCTTTTGAGTGTGGATATTAAACTTAACAGATGGGGGGGGGGGGGGAATTTTAGGGGCCAAATAGGGTGGTTTCAAAAAGTAGAGGACCCAAATGAAGATAATAACAAATCTAAAAAAAATTCTGGATGATACGCCAAAAAATAAATGGAATATGTAAGTGTGAGAGATCATAAAAAGAAAGGATGAAGAAACAAAACAGATAAAAAGAGAAATCCTGAAGAATGCATCGCAAGAGAAAAATATATTAATGTTTATTCATGCATGAATAATAAAGATAAGCTACAATTGATAGAATCACCAGAAATAATAAATAAATAAAATTGTGATCTCACATTTTCAATCACTTATTTAAGATGCAAAACTTACTAAAAATTTCTCTTAAATGCCCTTCGTGCACATTCCTACTGAGCGAGTCAATGTGAAGAACGAGAGACTCACGAATTGGAGAACCTTTCCTGGAATCAGTTCCCACATAAAAATCCAGTCATACTCATAGATGTCATTAAAAAAAATTATAGAGGTCCTAATGAGGTGCTGACACACATATACGAAAGGATTCAATAGAAGTAAATAAAAATGAAAATTTTGTGCATTGCCTAATCCAATTCTTTATGGATTGGAGGAATAAACTTTTTCCTACTTATCTCAAAAAAACAAAATTGAAAATTTTGAAAAAAGAAAAAAAAAATGAACTGCAACACTAAGCAAGATATAAAACGAATGTCACAAACAATTAAATAGAATGGCACAAGACCATGCATTATATGTGTATATACATGAATAGGTTACCATAAGCAAAAATAACATTCAACACATGTCCATCTACACATGATCTACCATATGCTTCATTTAATTTTAGTCTTATATAAATCATACAAAATAGTGAAAAATATAAAGTAAATTTGTTTGGGACTTCTAATTTTCTATTTTTGACACATATTTGATATTTACAAATTGCAGGCCATGATCCCTATAACAGAACTTGTAAGTTTTTGGTCAAATATCAATCATTCCCCCGAAAATTCCCTCAATATGAGCCTCTTTTTCATTTGAAATAAGAAAAACTTACAGCAAGAAATCAATAGTATTAAAACGTCCACGAAACATTTCAGAAAATATAGAGCAACCATGAAATAGCAATTCCTCTTTCAAAGGGAAAAAAAACACATAAAAAACAAAAAGGATCAGAAGAAATTGAACTTCCTCCACATGAAATCAATTTTATAACTCCTACAAATGTTAATATTAGTATGAATCATGTTTAGTACTATTATATATTCTTAAAAAGACCCCTTCAATCAATAAATCAAAGAGTAAAACAAACAACAACTCTTTATATATCTAGAAACAGAGACATACTGGCAAAAAGAAACATAGAAAATAATCATATCACTTTACCTTGGAGGTGGAGAAACCTTTTTAGATTGTGCTTGCGGAGATCGACTTCGCTTTGCTCCTTCAGCAGGACTTCAATAACAAAAGCACAAATGAGAGAAAAGACATTATCGAATAAAAAGTGGCAGTGGTGCACAAAGAATTAAAATAGCCAAGTAAATATGGTTGCTCTTATTAGTTTATCCAAGTTATACATATCAAGCTGTGGTTGTTGATGAATGAGAGAAGGGAAGAGAACACTAGCAATACGAACAGTATATGATATTTAAATCAATAATAATGAAAACTGGCATAAGAGATGACCATAGGTGGGTAGAGAAGAAGTTCAGACATGAGGGTAGATTCAAAATACATGATAATGATGATGGGAAATAAAGTGTTTTCTACATGCAAGAAGAACTTGGAGAACATTGTTGTCAAAGTATTCCAGTACAAATTTGGAAAATTAGAAAGCATAACAGGGGATTTCCGAGAATTAAATAACTGAACACAATTCTAAACTTCCTCTTGGGAAGGGAATTTTTGCAGAAGGGTGGGAAATAACTCCAAAGGCAAGATATAAATTTCTCTTTCAAAATCTTCAAATCTAACAGCAGAGCTGCTCTAACTACACTAGTTTAAGGCCACGATTTTCTCAGAGGATAACTAACCAGTCTTTTACATGGAAAAAACCTACCTTTAGTAATATTTACATTCTTTCAATTACAAACCTGAAACTTCAATTCCCCATAACCAAACAAACTAAGTCTAACCAGGCATGTTTATATCAATAGTCCATCAACAAACATAAGAGAAATACAAAAACAGCATAAATACCACAAGCAATACCAGAATTTACGTTCTTGTCCAAAAGAAGTACTAAAACACAAATAAAAATTCAATCGAAAAGACTCCAAAACCCATCAAGATGGAAAAGACTACTAGTCAAATATTACAAATCAAACGAGTGACTCCTTCTCCAAGCCCAAACACCAATGCATACACTCCCGCAACCCTAATCTATGCAAAAACAGTAAAATTCCCAAATTGGCGTTCAATAATAAAATTCAAAAATAAAAAAGCCCTAAAAGTTACACGGGACAGAACACAAATGAAAATTGCCAAAAGTCACCTCTTTCGTGGTGGAGGACGGCTGCGGCTACCGGAGCTGACACTGCGAGAGGGAGACGATGACGAAGAGGAGAAGGAGCGAGATCGAGATAGAGAGCGAGAGCTGGAGCGGGAGCGGGAGTCCGAACCAGAGTAGGAACGCGAACGGGACCGGGAAGAAGAACCGGAAGCCGAACCGGACGGAGGCGAGGGACGGCCTCGAGTTGGCTTCGCCATTGATTAGCGATGACGAATACGAAGCCCTAGACAAACCCTACTAGGTTCTGTGGTAGGGGAAATGGTGGGAAGATTAGCGGTTTTTTAATCTTACGAATGATTTTGTCGTTTTCAAGAATATGCATCCCTTGTATTTAACTAGATTACTGATCCGCACTTTTTTCAGTATTTTAAGTTTTAGAAAAATAAATAAATATATATTATCTGGAAAAAAAATATTATGTTAAATAAATTTTGGGGAAAATTTTGAAAACAACCTTTGGAAAAAAAATTTTGTTGAACCAAGTATCATTCGCATGTGAAACTCTCCTAAGTTTTAATTAGGGTTAAGTATGGGTTTTGAAAATACCCAAATCGAACTGAATAATCACTCAGAATTTTACTAAAACCGAAAGTCTCGTTGATTTTTAACTTTTTTCCGAACTGAATTATCCCAAGATTAGTACATGGAATGAATATATATATATATATATATATATATATATATATATATATATATATATATATTCTGGGGCGGAAAAAACAAAAATTATAAAAATATCAAAATATTTTGGGTATATTTTTATCAATTATATGTCCCTTTAGATGCGGATCAATATCTTAATTAATAATTATGTTGATCTGGTATATTATTACTATTTTCATTTGTAATTATCGTTCTTATTTCAAATGAACTATCTCTAATAAAATATAATGAATCTAACATTTTTTTCATAAAAACCATTTTTCTTGAATAATCTGGTGATCTAAATTCTATATTATTATGTCTTTCAGCATTTATCTGTTCTTTTATTTTATCAATTAAATCAGTCATTCTATCTCTTGTAGTGAAATCTAACAAAGATAAATATTGTCTAAATCGTTCAATATTATTCATGAAAAATTTTTATTTTAAAGTTCTTATACCAGATTCAGTTTACAAGAAACAATATTGAAATAAATAGTAAAAAGGGTCCAACACGCTTCCATACCTTATATTCCGGTTTGACC